>CM043114.1:1684178-1813276 GCA_023701765.1 Hylyphantes graminicola | reverse complement strand
AAATGCTTGGCGAGAGAAATACTCTTGAAGCCGCCTGAAACATGTTTTTGCATTGGGTTGGATCGGATTAGCTTCACATTAGAGCATACTCATAGACTAGTGGCGAGTTCAGATCTTAGTTCGTATTGTATGAAGACGTCTCATAATGCAAATTTGTGTCTTGCAATCAATCTAGAATGTTTTGTATTAACAAAAACAGAAATTTCCGATTCTCTAGGATAAATAACGACCGAAACAATCAAATAATCACTAGTAGTCCAGGCAACGAAGAGTTCTAGAGGGAAAGTTTTGGAACACAATTTTTGACTTCATAACTTAGTTTAGACTAGTTAGGAGGTAAACATATCAAAAGTCCCCGCCCCTAGCCCCTGTGCTAAAGGGGGGAGGGGGGGTTGAATGTCCCATTTTTCGGTTTTTCGCTTATATCTCGAAAACTATGCGTTCTAGCGATCTAGTTGAAATACACAAAATGAAAGCTGATTAAATTTGCTACACGCTGCACCCCTCAAGTGTTTTAATATCTTGTATAGTTTTTGAGATATCCGCTCTTGAAAGTCAGTAATTTTGGAAAAAACACTTCTCCCCCACATTTTTCCTCTTTTTTTGGGACCGGATAATTCTTCAATAATGCACCGAAACACTTAATTTTGGCCCTAGAGTGGTAGAGAATTTAATTCTTTTCAATAATATATCTTATTTTACGATTTTATCTATTTTCCTTCACATTTTAAAGCGGTTTCAGTGTTGAGGGAAGATTGTACATGCAGTCCCATAGAGCTAATGCATAACTTTTGAAATCGCAACTGATGCAAAAGAATTGATTTGCCATGTCATTCCATTTTCACAAGGTATAAGAATCATCATAACATCAATTTAACACAAAATTGAAAAGAAAATACCATCCGGTTATTTAATTATTAATTAATAAAGTTTTAAATTAGTGGCGCCATCTGCTGTATATTTTTGACATTTTTAAATTTCAAAACTATATAATTAAATAACTAAACAACATTTTCGTTTCGAATTTATGTCATTTCAATGTTACGTTGATTCCCTTACCTGGGCAAAAAGGGCTAACATGGCAAAGCATTACATCTGCGGAAGTTGTTATTCCAAAACTATTGCATTAGCTCTATGGGCTGACAATCCCTCTTATGTACACTTATTCAATACTGAACGTCTAAATAACACTGATACTCATTTTGTAGGCACGTTGTTATTTTAATATTTTATCTATTTCATTTCTTTCCTCGAACCCCAGAGGAAAAACGGTCAGATGCTTCCCCTGTTCTTCTTTATCTTCGGAGTCAACTTGAGAGACCCAATTGAAGCTAGTCCCCTGGGAATTTTGGCATTATGAACATTTGAGACTTGATTTTTTACAACTACAGTTTGAACTGGCACGGACTTTCATGTATCTGCAGAAAATGATTTTCAGAATATCGTCAGTTGCTGCTGCAAACTCACTGTGTACTTTGACCATCAGGCAGTTATTCTCAATCTTCCAATCATACACCTGAGGAGGCAGGTCATTTCCCAGCCACAGCTCATCTTGGTGTAATATTCAGAGGAAATACTGTTTTACGGCTTCCTCGGTGGGAAGAAGACGATATATCAGGCTTGATGGTGGCCCCGAATTTCAAGAATGAATTATACCTGGGGAAGGCCTCTTTCGTTGGAGCCCCATAACACCTCAAGATGGTATTGCCTGCCTTTTGTAATTGATAGGTGGTTAAGGAAGGGTATGAAAAGACGGCTGCTGCTTTCTGAACCTCTGACGACTTCGTACACAATTTCGCAAATGCAATCCTGCTTTTTCGAAATACGAAAGATGTAGTGTCGCATAATGTGTTTACAAAAATTGCACGTCCTAAACCCAGTTGCTGAAGATCTTGGGATGAGAATAAAAAAATCTTTTGTCTTCCCACGACCAGGCTTTATGAAACTGATGTCCTTATGCGCATCAGCTGTAGCCATCAAGAGGACTGTGAGGTTGACACAAAATATTAAAGTATAACAACGTGCCTGTAAAATAAGTATCTGCGTTGTTTCCGACATTATAACAGCCGTATGCCGTATCCTCTATCAGAACGTCCACATCACTTTCTGCTCGAAGGGTCTTACATCCAATTGTCCTCAAGCTACACCGTAAGTATGTTGATGAGACTATTTTATTTAAATTTTTCGACAGAAAATCATCTTCTTTGACGTTTATCTTGGTGTCTTCAGTGAAAAGGATATCAACCGACTTCTTGATTCGATAGAGCTTCTGCTGGTCCCAGTGCACAGTGAGCTAGCAGCAGCACCTGACGATGTTCTGAAAATTATGTTCGGACGATGCAAGAAAGACTGTGTCAGCTCAAGTATAGCAGCAAAAATGGCAAGCCTCAAAGGTCCCAAAGCATGCCAAACTTACCATTGGAACAGCGTCAATGGGGTCCCTCGAATTGACTCCGAAGATGAAGAACAGGAATAGCATCTGACCGTTTTCCCACTGGGGTTTGACGAATGAAATTAAATAGATAACATATTAAAGTAACAACGTGCCTACAAAATGAGTATCAGTGTTATTTAGACGTTCAGTGTAGAATAAGGGTACATTGGAGGTGTTGTCAGTCCCATAGAGCTAATGCATTAGTTTTGGAATACCAACTTAAACAGATGTATTGCTTTGCCGTGTTAGCCCTTTTTGCCCAGGTACGGGAATCAACATAAAATCGAAATGAAACAAATTTGAAACGAAAATATTATCTAGTTATTTAGTTATATATTTTTGAAATTTAAAAATGGCAAAAATATACAGCAGATGGCGCCACTATTTTAAAACTTTATTAATTAATAATTAAATAACCGGATGGTATTTTCTTTTCAATTTTGTGCTAAATTGATGTAATGATGATTCTAATACCTTGTGAAAATGGAATAACATGGCAAAATCAATTCTTTTGCATCAGTTGCGATTTCAAAAGTTATGCATTAGCTCTATGGGACTGCATGTACAATCTTCCCTCAACACTGAAACCGCTTTAAAATGTGAAGGAAAATAGATAAAATCGTAAAATAAAATATATTATTAAAAAGAATGAAATTCTCTACCACTCTAGGGCCAAAATTAAATGTTTCGGTGCATTATTGAAGAATTATCCGGTGAAAAAAGAGGAAAAATGTGGGGGGAGAAGTGTTTTTTCCAAAATTACTGACTTTCAAGAGCGGATATCTCAAAAACTATACAAGATATTAAAACACTTGAGGGGTGCAGCGTGTAGCAAATTTAATCAGCTTTCATTTTGTGTATTTCAACTAGATCGCTAGAACGCATAGTTTTCGAGATATAAGCGAAAAACCGAAAAATGGGATATTCAACCCCCCCTCCCCCCTTTAGCACAGGGGCTAGGGGCGGGGACTTTTGATATGTTTACCTCCTAACTAGTCTAAACAAAGTTATGAAGTCAAAAATTGTGTTCCAAAACTTTCCCTCTAGACCCTTTTTTCAGCCTTCGTTGCCTGGACTATAGTGGGAACTTTTCTTATTCAGGTTTACAAACCTTGCTTATATTTCATTTCAACTAGCTACTTAAACCACAGACAAGAATCTAAACAGACTGCGCATTTACGTAGGTGAATGAGGCGAAAAGTCTCCACCCCCCTGACGTAGTAACAAATTAATCTGGTAGGGGCGCTACAAGTGTAGTCGTTTCTTGGCTGCCTATTTTTAGCTCTTTAGGAGCTTTAACGTAGCTAATAACGCTTTGTAATTTGAAAACCTGGTCATACTGTTTTTGCCTGGTTTGAAACATTTTTAACTGCTTATTTTTAACTCCCAAAAGCGGATTTTAGCACAGCTATAAATGTCTCGTAGCTCGTGTAATTTTCGCTTTTCTTAGTGGACTGCGGCACTTGACCAGGGTTCTAAATTACGAGGCGTCATTGACTGTGTTAAAGCTTCAAAAGAAGGCTAGAAATAGGCAGCCAGAAACCATTCCGTGAATGGGCTTGTTGTTTACGTGGGATCTGGCAACAGCTCCGCGGTCTAGTTTGCACTTTTCTCGAAGCACTTTTTTTTTTCCGAAATTGAGTTTTCTAAGAATAATTTAATTTAGTTGTTATATTTTAAAATTACAACTTCTTGCTGCGCTGTTGGTTGTTTTAATAATTTAACAATGATAACTTGCATCAAAAGAAGTTAGAATAATTGGTTTAAATATATAACAACTATAATATTCTTAGATAATTCTATTTGGAATACCAAAGCAAATAGAATGCAAAAGTAATTCGAGAAAAATGAAAACAAGACTGTGGAGCTGTTGCTAGTTCCCACGTGAAACAAGCCTTGTTATTTAATTTAAAAAGTGAATATATTATTTATATATTTACTGAAATATATGATAACTACTGTTATAATATTTTATATATGATAAAGAAAAATTATAAAATTTAAGTAAATATGCAAACAGAAATTACCACAAAACAATGAAAAAGAATTTTAAACCTTTAATTTACAATTCCAAATTTTACATCTTTAAAAGGGTTTTTTGTATTGAAAATTATAAATATCAATTTCAGGCATGCATATATATATATATATATAATATATATATATATATATATATATATATATATATATATATATATATATATATATATATATATATATATATATATATATATATATATATATATATATATATATATATATATGCCTGATATTAATCATTTCATATATATATAATATATATATATTTCATAATATATATATATATATAAAACATTTCATATATATATAATATGTATATATATATCATATATATATAATGCCACGTATTAATCATTTCAATTTAACTTTTCAAAATATTATTAGAATATGTTTTTCAGCAGAAAGGAATTAGCAATAATGAGACCGCATCTCAAAATAATAAGTATGTAGATAAATTTGCAATTAATTATCAAGTTTTAAAGTTAATAAATCATTTACAAGCTTTGAATTCGGTGTTTACAAGTTTTGAAATCTTAAATATAGTAGTTTTTCCTTCAATGGCTTTTCCTTGTTACAAAAACATTAATATTTCCTTTGCTTATTATTCTATAACACAGCCAATTATAGTTTGTATAATATCAGAACATACAAGAAGCTAGAAATAATGTTATTACAAATAAAGTGTCTGATTATAAAATGTTTTTTTTTCTCAAATAAATTAGAGTTCGCTTCTAGAGCAAGTAAAAATAACTCAATTTCTCTAAATAATCCAATGATTTAGGGGGGGGGGGGGGGAATCTGAATAATTTACAGTCTACAAGTTCTTTACGGAAAAAGGCATAATTTCTGATAAATGTATCAAAACATTGTTTAATCATTAGTAAATGTATTGCGGCACTTTTGTAATCACAAACTTATACAATGAAGGAAAACAAATGCAAAATATTTATTTTTTAAAATAAAGTGAGATATATTTTAAAAAATAATAACCAAATAAAAAAAATAACTACCCATCCAAAAAACAGTCAACTAAAAAACATTTTAACAACATCTCAATTCTAGAATAACATCATAAAACCAAAATATCTTTTAAGTATTTTTATATTCAGCTTAGTAATATAAAGCAAAATTGTATTCGTAGGTACCTACACTGTATGCTAAATTTTTTACTCAGAGTAGTAATATATTTAAAAATAAACATATATAGGGAGAGTCATGCAAGTAATTTTGTACAATTCAAGGAATAATTGGCGAAGTAGGTGCACTTGAGTAGGTGTTCCAACAAATCAGGTGTTAATTGGCCCTTTGGAGATGGAGGTTATGGAATGAGTTTTCACACAAATAAGCTCAACTATTTCTTCATCCTATGAAGAAAAAGCTTTTTTAAACACAACACATCAAAATTGTGAATAAAAATCCACAAAATTTTTAAAATGCTCTAAAGCGAAGCAATTAATTTACAATATGTATTGTTAGACCTTAAATTTTAATAGCCAATATATCAGGAGGAGGAATATTTCATATTTAGTGAAATGAAATAGTAAGTTTTGAATCAAAAAGTGCTTATTATATGGAAATATCAGCTCTAACTATTCAGCTAAACAAGATTTAAAAAAAAAAAATTAAAGAATAATTAGGTACTAAAAACAGGTAACATTTGACATAAATTAAAAAGTAAACAATTTAATGAAATGTATCTAATGATTTTTATCTAATGATTTTTGGAAACTGTAAAATTATCCTGCCTAAAAAATTTATTATTTTGGGAGTAAAAATTCCTACAAATCTGGTGGTAACTGGTTCATTCCTATATATTTAGAAGGGATCATTAGGGAGCACCTGAGTAGGCACCCAACACAACCATATTGCATCTATCATATTTAATGTGCTGTTAGAAACCCGACAGGTGTTATTCGGGGAAGTCCCCTTTCAAACGGGGAAAATACCGTTTGAACGGGGAATCCCCTATTTAAGGGGAATTACCGATTTGTGCACATGCGCAGTAGCATGATTCATTAATATTTCTCTTGTATCTTTTTTGTCTCTTGTTAGAATCAATTTAGTCTTCTTAGAAGTAGGCTGCTTGCATGCAGCGCTCTAGATCATGTAATCGTAAATGTGTGTGCTTCATCTAAATAAACCAGTTACTACAAAGAAGCTTTAGTTTTTTCAACATTACCAAGGCAACGGGTAGTTGCCGCGAACCTGATTAGCAGATTTTACATAGTGGCGTCCGTGAGTATAGATCGGTGTGTTGAATGTCAAAATGGATGAACTAGGCAAGTTAAAAGCACAACGTAAAAGTCTCAGAACTGCATTTACGATCACTAACAAGAAAGTAGAAACTGAATTTGCCAAAAAAGAGGCAATAGACATAAAAAACTTATCGTTACTTCAAGTACAACTAACGGATAAGTTTCAAAGACTGGATGTGTGTCAAACTGCGATTTATGAGTGCCTCCTCCAACAAGCGGACGGAGAAAACACTTACGATGCAGACTTTGCCGAGTCCGAAGGTTATAGAGACCGTTATTTAGAAAGTAACACCATGATAAATCAAGTTCTAGAAGAAACTAAGTTTGAAGTGGATGTAGAGAGGCAAAGACAGTTTAAACTGCCCAGAATGGAGCTTAAGAAGTTCAACGGCGATCCCAAAGAGTTTTTGTCCTTTTGGAGCCAATTTCAAAAAGTTCATGAAGACCGGACTATTTCCGATAAGGATAAAATGCAATACCTTGTCGCAGCTATGGAGCCCAAATCCAAGGCAGAAAGGCTGATAAGAAGTTTCCCTGCTACCGCAGCCAACTATCCAAGTGCAGTGTCCCAGCTGCGGGAGAGGTTCGGCCGGGAAGATTTGCTGGTGCAGATCTACGTCCGGGACCTACTTTCTATGGTTATGAAGAACGCCGTCTCGGGTCGAGTAAAGACGGACCTTGCAGGCCTCTACGACGAGCTGGAGGGAAAGCTGCGAGCCTTGGAGACCTTGAAGAGGACCCAGGAAAAGTTCTCCGATTTCCTGGCACCGCTCGTGGAAAGCTGTCTACCGGAAGAAGTCCTTATGGCCTGGGAACGGAGTAGAAACTACCAGGAAGACAACACCGAAGGGAGCAACAGGTCATTAAAGAACTTAATGATTTTTTTGCGCCAAGAAGTTCAAGGAGAAGAAATGGTGGAACTCTCTCGGACGGGGTTTGCAGCACATCAACCTCGCAAACGAGAACAACAAGTTGTTCCAAATGATAACTGTCAATCCACAGCCTCAGCCCTGGTAAGCATGCCGAACCCAGGTAAGAAAGTTCCTTGTGTATGGTGTGAAAAAACCAATCACCAAAGTTTTAAGTGTTTTACTGCTAAGAAAATGAGTGTAGAAGAAAAATTAAAAATTTTAACTAGTAAAAATGCATGTTTTACATGTTTAAATATTAAAGCAAATCATAGAAGTAAAAATTGCCCTCTTAAATCTCAATTGAAATGTTTCGCTTGTTCGCAACCTCACTATGAAATTATGTGTAATAAAAAACCTCTAGAAAATAAGACTGTAAATAGTGCACCCAATTCCGAAGTCTCACTTTATTCTAGTAGTATAAAGAATAGTTGTGAAAAAAGAGTTTATTTGCAGACTATTTGCGTAACGATCAAAGTTCAAGGACGAACACAAAAAGTAAGAGCTCTCCTTGATTCTGGCTGCAGCCGATCGTACGCAAAAAGCGCATTAATCAGGGAGTTGGGTGGAAAACTACTTAGAACTGAGAAGTTAATTCATAGTCTGTTTGGGGGGAGAGAAACAGAAGCGAAGATTCACCCAGTTTACTCGGTTGAGATAGGCAATTTATTAGGTAATAAATTCTATTCGGTGGAGGTCATAACACAAGATACTTTGTGCGGCTTCATTCCTCGAATAAATGACCCAGATCTGTTGAAAGATTTGGAAAGTAGAAATATAGAAGTAAGCGATTCCTTTTCTGAAGAAGAGGAGATTAAGATTATATTAGGAGCCGATGTTATTGCTAGAGTATTGTCGGGTCGCGTAATAGATTTAAATAATGGTATAACCGCGGTTGAGACTGAAATTGGGTTTACTATTTTAGGTCAAAAAATGATACTTTGCATTGTAACAATAATATTGTGACTTCCTTTTCTTTACATGCTAAAAGTGTGTCTGTAAATGATCTATGGGAACTTGAAAAGATAGGAATAGAAAATCCTGTGGAACGGGATCGAAAAAGTTTTGTAACTAATGATTATTTAAAGGATTTTCAGCAGAATTTAACTATTTTACCTGATGGAAGATATAATATAAAATTACCCCTTAGAAATGATTTGACCGAGTTACCTGATAATAAAAATTTAACATCAAAACGTCATGAAAATATGGTTATGAAAGCTAAAAGTAATAACTACCTTGAGGATTATCAGGCAGTATTTCAAAATTGGGAGAAATTGAATATCATTGAACGGGTTCCTGAGAATGAGTTAGATAATGGTTGTCATTACTTACCACATAGGCCGGTAATTAAATTAAGCAGCGAGACTACAAAAATTCGGCCAGTTTTTGATGCCTCTTCAAGAGAAAGAGGCAAATGTTCTTTAAATGATTGTTTGTATACAGGTGTCAACTTAATAGAATTAATACCTGACATAATTGATAGATTTAGGTTGTATCCCATAGGTTTAAGTGCTGATATTGAACGCGCCTTTCTAGAATTGTCAATAACAAATGAACATAGAGATTATCTTAGATTTTTTTATCCTTCTGATAAAAAGGAGGTGTACAGACATTGTCGTTTGGTATTTGGTTTAAACGCAAGTCCTTTTGTTTTAAGTGCATCTATTCATCATGTTTTAGAAAATAGTGATCTTGATTTTAAGGATATTGCAGAAAAACTAAAGAGTTCCTTTTATGTTGATAATTGTGTGACTGGTGTTTATAATGTAAATGAACAAGAAAATTTTATTGAAAAGTCTAAGTTGATAATGTCAAAGGCATGTTTCAACTTACGAGGGTGGCAGAGTAATGTAGCCTGTAAATTAGTTTCTCAGCATACTGGAGATGCCTCGGTTTTAGGAATGTTATGGAATTTAGAAAATGATACCTTAAGATGTAATATTAATTTAGAAGCCGTTACAAATGAGACACAAATTACAAAAAGGGTAGTTTTGTCCAAAATTCAAAAAGTCTTTGATGTTAATGGTATTTTATCACCGGCTACATTGCTTCCAAAATTATTGCTACAAGATACTTGGAAGTTGAAACTGTCGTGGGATTCAGAATTGCCTGACAATGTTGTACAAAAATTTCTTAAATGGTTGAATGAGATTCATTTGTTAAGAGTTGTAACTTTGCCACGTTATATCATGTTAAATGAAACATCTGAGTTGCACGTTTTTGTAGATGCTAGTAAAGTCTCGTATGCTACGTGTGTTTTTGTAAGAACAGTGGCAGGCGAAGAAGTGAAGGTAACACTCATAAGGGCCAAGTCTAGATTAGCCCCTTTGAAAAACTTGAGTTGTCCCAGATTAGAGTTACTTGCATGTTGTATTGGAGCAAGACTTACGAATTCAATACTTCATGCTATGAATTTGCCAGAAATTAAGGTAACTTATTGGTCTGATTCATCGGTAGCATTATGGTGGATCAAAAAGTGCGGAAATTGGTCTGTTTTCGTAACAAATAGGGTAAAAGAAATAAAAGAGATTACCAATGTAGAAGATTGGAGGTTTATTCCAGGACATTTGAATCCAGCCGATTTATTATCTCGGGGATGTACTCCCAAGCAAATGTTAGAGACAAAATGGTGGGAGGGACCTCAGTGGTTGAAAGAGGGTCAGGAAAGTTGGCCAATTAGTGAAATTACTTATGACGAAGAAGTTAGTTTAGAAACCAAAAAATCAACTTTAGTTTGCGTGAATATTTTAGAGGAAGCTGACCCATGGTATTCCAATAGACTGTCTAATTACCACTCGATACTTCGTTTAGTGGGCTGGATGCAACGGTTTATTGACAACGCTCAAACTTCTGTTGAAAAGAGAAGATCAGGCGATCTCTCACCTGAGGAAGTGGTAGAAGCGGAAAAAGTACTAATTCGTTCGATTCAAAATAAGATGTTCCCATCGCTAAAATCGATCAAAATTGTGAATGCTTTTAAGGATGACGAGGGAATAATTAGGGTAAAATCCAAATTAACGGAAAGGGACGATGACCCGAGTTTTATTGCACCTATTTTGTTGCCTAGTAAAAGTATTTTAACTACGAGAATTATTGAGTACTACCACAAATTACATTGCCACGCAGGCGTTCAAATTCTTATGTCCATCCTTCGTGAAAGATTTTGGATCTTGAAAGCGCGAAAGACAATAAGAAGTGTAGTTAAAAAATGCATACGTTGCTGTCGATTCAGTGCGAAATCTCCCGTTTGTGATCCAGTTAGCTTACCGGAAGACCGGGTTAAGGATGCAAATATATTTGATATAGTAGGGATCGACTTGGCAGGCCCCCTTTTTGTTCGTGATGGCAAAAAGGTGTGGATAGTGCTTTTTACGTGTGCAATTTATCGTGCTTTGCATTTAGAGGTCACAAGCTCCCTGTCGACAGAAAGTTTTTTGCTTGCCTTACGGAGGTTCATTGCCCGTCGGGGGAGACCAAACACGATTTATTCCGATAACGGTACAAATTTTAGAGGGGCGGATAATAGTTTTAGGGAACTGGATTGGGATAAAATAACACGCGAGACAGAAATTCAACCTATCAAGTGGAAATTTAACCCTCCAACCGCCTCTTGGTGGGGAGGATTTTGGGAAAGGTTAGTAAGGGTTATAAAGGAGCTGTTAAGAAGAACTTTAGGCAGCGCCGTTCTAACGTACGAAGAACTAAATACTGTTCTATGCGACTGCGAAGCCATCATAAATTCTAGACCGTTAACTTATCTAGCGGAAGATTCGAGTGACTTAATACCAATTACCCCAAATTTGTTTTTGACAGGGAAAGCCGTTTTTAACCCTGTAGAATTAGATTTAAGTGAGTTCGCTAAGTTTCAAAGACGAATAAAATATCGTCAAAAACTATTACAGGATTTGAGGTCGCGCTTCCGAAAGGAATATTTAGGGTTACTAATTCAAAAACGCGAATCAGAAAAACCATTGAGAAAGTTAGAATTAGGTGAAGTGGTTTTAATTGGAGATGATTCGAAGAAACGTATGAAGTGGCCCTTGGCAGTAATTATAGAATTGATACCAGGCCGGGATGGTAGTGTCCGAACCGTGAAGCTGAAAACTCCGCATGGAACTGTTCTTAGACCTGTGCAGCGTATTTATCCTCTTGAGGTACGAGGGGACATTGGAACATCTAGTATTGAAAAGGCTATCCCCAAAAAACAAGCTGGCGTACAAAAAGAAAGTGTTATATGTACACGTTCAGGTAGACAGGTTAAGATGCCCGATAGACTTTGCCTGTTCAACTATGATGTAGTTTTGAGTGATGGCAATCCCTCAAAAGGGGGGGGAGGATGTTAGAAACCCGACAGGTGTTATTCGGGGAAGTCCCCTTTCAAACGGGGAAAATACCGTTTGAACGGGGAATCCCCTATTTAAGGGGAATTACCGATTTGTGCACATGCGCAGTAGCATGATTCATTAATATTTCTCTTGTATCTTTTTTGTCTCTTGTTAGAATCAATTTAGTCTTCTTAGAAGTAGGCTGCTTGCATGCAGCGCTCTAGATCATGTAATCGTAAATGTGTGTGCTTCATCTAAATAAACCAGTTACTACAAAGAAGCTTTAGTTTTTTCAACATTACCAAGGCAACGGGTAGTTGCCGCGAACCTGATTAGCAGATTTTACAGTGCACTCCCTCTACACCGTTACATTCAATGAACATTTTAAGCTGCACGGGCCGTTTATAGGTCATCAGTTGTGTTATTTGTTTAAAACATAGTTTTAAAAACTAACAACAATAATATTTTAACTCTACATATATCTTAACTTATTTAATAAAGTTACACGAAAAAAAGTGCAACTCATTTAATAGTTAATAACGTTTAATTATTTTAAATACAAAAATAATTACCGACGACTAAAAAAAAAACAGATGCTTTAGGTATGTTAAGCTACACATATCAATAATTTTCAATACAAAAATGACCAATCCTTCTTAAGTGATCGAGCATTTAGCGCTGATGAAAGAAAACTTACAAGAATATTTGAATAAATAAAATATTTAACACACTTACCTATCAATATCCTTGGGAACATAAAAGAATTTCATTAAATAAATAAAAAATATGTGTTTTGACGAGAAAAGAACGCAACAAAAATATTTTTCTCCAGGCCTCTCTCGAGTCGCAATTTTCTTCTTCTCCGCAATCCATTTCAAAAGTAGCGCGCAAGCGCGCATTCATTTATCCAAGTTTGAGCATAATTAGTACAAGTTGCGCGCGCACCTTGAAGTCGCGCGCAGTTTTAACCAGTGACGTCATCATTAGTTCGAAATTAATCCGCTGGATGGCTGGTGACGTCACTCTCTCAAAAAAAATTCCGATTGGACTGTCTGTTTACGATTATTGTCTGTGACTTAAACCGTAGCGTAGTTGCCGGCAAGTAAGTCGCCACGCGTTTGTTTGGGCTTCATATTGAAGCGATCAATGGCTTCAGTTAGCAAACCTGTTTTTTGAATTGGTTTAAGACCTGGTAACATTTCTGTCGTATTCTTATCGCTAGACCGGAACCACTTTTGGTTTGCCTCACCCTGTATAATCTATGTAGAGAATTGCACAGTCACACCTGGGATTACTAGCTGTCAATTAAATATCCAACAAAAAGTTAAATGAAACAGCTGGATCGTTTCGTTTTTGAAAGAACTTTAACACAGCCTTTTATGCTTCAGAGCTACCGTTACTCCACCTTGATATGATCCTTGGCGACCTGTTGGCGAGCAATTCTTGAATCTCCTCGAGTCTCATGAAGAAGAGGAGGTCGGGTTCCGGAATCCTTCCCTCTTCCACCATCTTGTTGGCGAGCCGATTGTATCCGATTCGCCAAGCGTCCACGGCCTTGATCAACAGGGACTAAAGTACATAGAAACAGACAAAGTTTTATTAGTAAAAAGTAGAGGGAGTGGGGACGTTACTTGGCTTTCAAATACAAATGAATTAATAAATGCATTTATACAGGGTGAGGCAAATAAAAGTGGCCCCAACGTAGAGATAAGAATACGACAAAAATGTTGCCAAGTCAAAAACCAATGCAAAAACAGGTTTGCTAACTGAAGCTATTGATCCTTTCAATATTAAGCCCAAACAAATGCTTGGTGACTGATTCGACGGCAACTGTGCTATGGTTTGAGAAGCTAGTTGAAATGAAATATAAGCAAGGTTTGTAGAGCTGATCAAGAAAAGTTCCCACTGGTGATTATTTCGGTACTTATTTATCCTAGAGAATCAGATTTATTTGTTTTTGTTAATACAAAGCATTCTATATTGATTGCAAGACAAAAAATTTGCATTATGGGACGTTATTATACAATGCGAACTAAGATATGAACTCGCCACCAGTCTATGAGTAACTCTAATGTGAAGCTAATCCGATCCAATCAATGCAAAAACAGGTTTCAGGCGGCTTCAAGAGTTTTTCTCGCCAAGCATTTCAACGTATTCCTATCTCTAGATCGGGGCCACTTTTATTTGCCTCACCCTGTATAAAGTCATCTCACCTCAATGTTAGTAAGTAAAATAAATTTTGGATTGCATTTTTTGAAAGTATTTTTTTTACCTTTGCCATTTCTCTTTGTTGAACTCCTTTTTGACTATATGGAATCAGAAATCTTAACGCCAGCCTAAATGAGAATATTTCCGTTAATGTTTCAAAAGACAACTAAACAATAAACTTTTCACGAGTAACAAGAAAAAACAAGTTGGTTTGTTTCAGAATCTGTCACTTACACCGCTTCCACACAATATTTACGCTCAAAAGGAAACACATTAATAGCACCTCAGGAAGAAATTAGCCAAACAGGACCTTTAGCTAGTTCTAATTCAAACGTTTATAAACCAAAATTAATAATTGTCTTTAATCTTCTTTTTGAAGATTTGATAATTAATCTTTATCGTTTGCTATTTTTTTTTTTAAGTTCGAAGAATAATGATGTTTTTAAATAAATATCTTTTTGAAGACTCAAGTTTCGAAAAATAAATTAGTAAATGTTGCATTAAAAATAAAAGCGAAACTTTGCATATTTTTTATGCAAATTTAGATTTTTTATGCATCTTTCTTCATTCATATACAATGAACCTCCAAAATAACTTTATTTTGCTATTACAGCAACCCAAATTGGATTATTACCGAAAATAAATATTTTTTTCAAGAATTTTATTTTTATCTATAATAATAAAAATGAAGTTTTGTATGTGTGTATTTATGTATGTCTCTCAGAAATTCACAAACTAGACATTTGTTTGACTCGTAACTTGGCACAAATGCGTAGTTCATACTTAAGTAACAAAATAAAAACTTTCAGAGCTCAAAATGTTTTATTTTTTAGAGAAAATTCGAATTTTCTCGAAAAACTACACCACTTTGGCTCAAATCCGATCATTTTTTTTACTTTCCTGATGCCATCGGCTGAAAAGATTAAATAAAACTTTCAACGAAAATAAATATAATTGAAAATGTTTATTTTTGTGTTGCCATTACTTTCAAAAACTAAATTCATCATTTGAAAATAATTGATATGTTTCAAGTGACGTCTTTCTTACCAGTCTTCTTTAAAGGATTTATTTTGGGTTAAGTTGATGATTTCTTCATTGATGGTTCTGTTGATTGCAAATATGCATATTTAAGCAATAAATGTATAGTTAAGCTACTACTGAAATGTGATGGTTAATAAAGGCCATCGCACTGGAGCTGCATATAAGGATTTTTTGTCTTCATTTTTTCGCCAAATATGTTGCCAATCTCGCCAAATTAATAATTAAAACACGCTAAATGGGCAAAATGTTTGTTATTAGCTATTACTGAAATATGATAGTTAATAAAGGCCATCGCACTCGAGCTGCATATTAGGATTTTATGTCTTTATTTTTTCGCCAGCTACGTTGCCAATCTCGCCTAATTGGCAAAATGTTTGTTCAGCTATTACTGAAATGTTGTTAATAAAGGCCATCGCACTAGAGCTGCATCAAGGGTTTTATGTCTTTATTTTTGCGCCAAATATGTTGCCAATATCGCCAAATTATTATTTAAAACTCGCCAAATGGGCAAAATGTTTATTTAGCTATTACTGAAATATGATGGTTAATAAAGGCCATCGCACTAGAGCTGCATATTAGGATTTTTTGTCTTTATTTTTTCGCCAAATACGTTGCCAATCTCCCCAAATGGGCAAAATGTTTGTTAAGCTATTACTTAGCTATGATGGTTAACAAAGACCAACGCACTAGAGCTGTATATCAGGGTTTTATTCTTTATTTTTTCGCCAAATATGTTGCCAATCTCGCCAAATTATTTATTAAAACTTGCCAAATGGGCAAAATGTTTGTTAAAAATAATTTATAAGCTGGTTGGTTGTGCTAAGGTCATTGTATTAGAGCTGTATAATGGGTGTGTTTGCAGCTATATCTATATTCTCGCCAAATTATTTCCCAAAACGTGACAAAAGAGTTAAAAGGTTTTATGTATTTATGAGGGAATTGTGACGGTAGTTATGAGAACATTTTACACCGTATTTTTGATTTTGGAATTTTAAAGCAATGAAATGGGATTTCATACTTGAAAACGAGCGGGAAGAATAACTTAAGTTTATGATCTTACAACAGGTTACATGGTACACATACTTTGATCGATTTGATATTTTTTTAATCCATGCGAAGTACGGGTATCATAGAGATCTTAATAAAAGTATTAGAGTGGAGGTCACGTGACATATCTATGCTAACGACGGGACGAGCCTGGGGGCCGCCATCTTGAGTCCGAGACCAACTTTTTTAAGTGGAAAACGCTTAGAAAAAAATAAATTTAATTCCAAAATGCAGCTAGTATTTTTATGGTATTTTTTAATATTTTAGAATTAAATTTATTTTTTTCTGAGCAATTTCGACTTAAAAAAATTGGTCCTGAACTCCAAGCACTGAACTGAACTGACTCTACGATGGCGGCCCCCATGCTCGTCCCGTCGTTAGCATAGATAGGTCATGTGACCTCCACTCTAATACTTTTATTAAGATCTCTATGATACCCGTACTTCGCATGGATTAAAAAAATATCAAATCGATCAAAGTATGTGTACCATGTAACCTGTTGTAAGATCATAAACTTAAGTTATTCTTCCCGCTCGTTTTCAAGTATGAAATCCCGTTTCATTGCATTCAAGATCTCTATGATGGGTATACATTTGCTAGTTTTAAATAAAGTTTCTCGCACGTTTGATGTCATGGCAACAGTGAAAATATTGAATAAAAATGGAATTTGCATTGTAATTCAATGTAGATTAAATTTTTAGTTATTTAAATTTTAAATAAACTTCTAATTAAAATTTTTAATGAAATTTGGAATGCAGCATAAACTGATTTTATGCTTCATAATGACGTATCTCACTTGTTTGTGAGACTTTTGGTTCGTTCGGTGAAAGTGGGTGACAGACGGACAGACGGACTGCACGATTATAAAACCTTCCACTTTTTACGTTATAAACGTAGTGTAGAAGCTAAAATCACCAGCCCCAGGTTCTTCTATTTCTGTGAAATTTAATTTGGTAAAGCTACGTTATAATGGCCGGTTTCGATTTGGCGAGATCGAATATTTTTGGGCCATTTTCGTTGCTTGGTAACGTAACTTAATTTAAGTTACTTTCATTAAAATTAACAATTTAATTGATTATGACAGTCTCGCGTCATCTTTAACGAATTCTATAAATATATTTTACCTCTGTTTGAAGGTTAGAGGAATCGTCATCTTTGATACCAAAGTATTAAAATCCTCGTTCTTATTTTCTTCTTTACTCTTCTTTTTATTTCCAACAGTATTCTACAAATTCAAGAATTAATCTTTGTTATTAATTTATTACATAACAAGCAAATGCTAACCACATTAGAAAATAGGTATTGCTATATTTATTGAAGCTTAAGAATTGCTTATAAAGTTTAAGAATTGCTAATAGCTTAAGAATTCAATATAAAGTTCCTAATTGAAGACCCTTAGTGAAAAAAACGTGATAAGTGACAAAAAGTTGAAAATATGAAAATTTGCTTTAAAGTTTTTCGCTTGCACTCAGATATGTTGAAAACGAAACTTGTAAAGCGAAAAAATATACTAATCTTAAAGTTAATGAAAAAAAGGAAACTTGTTATCGTTAAAAAAGTTATCAATATGCTCTTTGACACAAAAATATGTCACTTTCCACGTTCTTCCACTAAGCTCTTTAATTCTTAACATGTTGTGTAACTTTTGCCATGTTTTGTTATTCAATTTTCTGTTATTATTATAAGATCATCTTATTTTGCATATTTATTAAATACCGTCGACTAATAACAATATACCAATTACTAATATAAAAATAATATAGCAACTGAAAGATTTTCTTCCTAATTATAATGCAAATTAATAGTTATTACTTAATTTTTTCATTTAGTATTTAAATGCTACGTGTAAATGGAAAATTATGTATGATACATTTGATGACTTTTGAAATGCAGTATTAAAGTGTTCCGTAGTAATTTTTGTCACAGTATAAAACATTTCAGTTACAAAGAAATACTATAGAAGAACGCACTTGTAAAAGTTGAATGAGAGATTTGGGTTCCGTTTGCCACGTACTAGAGTAAACATCAAACTGTAAAAGAGAAATAAATACAATTAAAGAGTATATAAAAGCAAATTCCTCGTTGTACATGAATATATTTTATGGAAATACGAATTATATTTATCATATAAAAAATATTCAATACTGCCCCCTTCAATGGGCCCTTATACAGGATGGCGCAAATCAAGGTAGCCCGACTAAGGAAGTAAGAATAAGATAGAAATGCCGCCAAGTCAAAAACAAATGCAAAAACAGATTTGCTAAGTGAAGCTATTGATAGCTTCACTATTAAGCCCAAACAAAAGCTTGGGGAATTATTTGTCGGTAACTATGCAATCTTGGACTATGCACTGATCTGATCTACTCAAAACTACACTGCCCGCACTAAGATCTAAACTCAGGTTTTCTAAGTTAAACTATTGAAGGCTTTAATAAATTTATGAATTCTACTTATCTGCCTTTATAGTAAGTCTATCTATAATGCGTGCCTCGAAAGCATTTTCCTCCCCCATCCCGGTATGTGGCTTTCTTCGAAACGGCGCGGGCGTCGAGGTTTTGGTTTCCCCCCCCACTCTACTAGGGTTTTAATTGCTCGGATTGTTAACCTCACAACAGAACCACAAACGCGTCAGGTTTAGAAAAGCGATGCTCCCCCCGTTTCTTAGAAAACCAAGTGAAGGGATCGGGGAAGAAAGTCTTTCAGACCGGTTTCAATATTATTTTTCGCCAAGCATCTTGTAGCTCCATGCCGGCGTTACTTTTATTTGTGCTGCCCTGTAATAAAGAATGAGTTGTTGTTGCTGTTGTCTTTTGCCTCCAGGCCTCGTGCAAATCGCGCCAAAAGTCGGCCAAAAACCCAACCGAAATGATTTTATTGGTTAAGATAGGTTTGAAGGCCATAGCCTGTAATGCAAGAGGTTGCAGTAGCGTCCGTTGGCTCGGAGTAGTCGTAAGGGTGGATGTCTAACTTCTACTCTAAGAGGGCGCCTCCTCCTCAATTAGGACCGTTGCCTAAAGGGAGGAGCATTTTTTTCAGACAACCTGCCCTCATGGTACTATACTATGACTGCCATCAGTATTTTCGGACACACAGATTTAATCAGCATGTATTACGCATGTACTCAAGACAACACAAATATCCATGCTTTACCCGGGTTTCGGATCCGGACCCACTAGGTTAGGTTAGGTTAGGTTTGAATATCGTCGCACTAGAGCTACACGAGGGCTATTGGCGACGGGTGTTGTATTTTAGAACCACAGTCAAGTTACGAGCCAACACCTGAATAGGCACGCAACGCAACCGTAAAGAACGACATCGTACGCTGCGTGAGGACTTTGACGGATATTTAACGTGCACTCCCTTACACGGGGTATTATTCGTCGGACATTTTTGGCTGCATGGGCCGTATATAGGTCGGCAGCTGCTTTGGAGATGCCCGGACCCGAACCTGGGACCTTCCGCATGCTAAGCGAGTGCTTAACCGACTGGGCTCCCCAGATCCCGGACCCACTAGTAATAAAGAATGAGTACCTACTTCTTTTAAGCATCTGTGCCCATGTCTTTTAAGAAACTCTTTGAATTTTTCGCCCGACTGAGATGAAGACGATTCCAACCATTTCAAAGCTTCCTAATTACGTCAAAAGACATATGTAAAGAATTCAAAATTTATTAAATGAAATGATATAAATGAAATTTGAAATACAAATGAAAAATAGTTTACTTACATCAGCATTCATTTTTTTGAAAACCTCAGGTTTAATATCTTTAGCGATGCATGAAGATAGTTTCTAAAAAAAAATACCTATTTTATACAATCTGAAAGAGATACAGACTTATGAACCAGTCACCATTTCTGTCAGGTTTTCCAACATCATTCATTATTTAAAAAAAATTATATGTGTTAGAATTTTACTAAATTTTAAAATTTAAATTTTTAGTGTTTACGGAAAAATACCGTTTATTTTTATGGTTATTTGTCTGTTTTCAACTACTATAACAAAATAAAAATATTATAAATGGGTATTCATTCAAGTATTTTTTTACACAAAATGTTAAAAGTGCAGAAACTTGGTTTTATTAAACAAATCAAATTATAGATATACTTTTCCTTAAAAAGTAGGTAAGAAGTTTAAAGAATACCATTATAAAGAATTTAGTGCCGTAAAACCAAAATATTCTTTAATTTATAAATACGAAAGTAATATTTCAAATTTTGTATGAATTAATTCTCTTTCACTTTTCAATGGTATTTTATTATTGATTAATCTTGGTTTATTTAACCCTCCAGTGCATGAGTTTTTATTTTCATCCCATAGAAATATATATGTATCTTTAATACTCATACATTATTGGAAACATAGTGAAAAAATTTAACTGCATTAGAATTTAAATAATTTCTATTTTAAGAAAATTTTCTATGCGACAAAAATCAACTACAAAATTCCAATTTTGATAATAATAACTAGAAAACTACTAAATATATTTCAAAATAACACTTTTTAACCATAGTTAATTTTCAAAACAATTTATTTGTATTTAGTACAATTTTTTATACTTTGAATGCTGTCAAAAACGAAATTTCACAACAGTTAATAACCTCACTCTTTAATTTTGAATACACTTTTACTACTGTCATCTATGAAGATTAATAGTAACCAAAACTTCAAAATGGAATGTAATAGATGAAAAAAAAAACAGAGATCGAGAGGGGGAGCTCTAATTAAATAGAATAAAATGGATTCTGTAACTTGTTGCCAAACGGCAACGGTATGCATTAGAGGGCTGAAGATATTTTTCAATTTTTTTTTACCTCAAGTGATGCTGGAACATCTGCACTTTCAACACCGTTGGGACTAGTAACCAGTGAAGCAAAATCGGCATAAACATCAGCATTCAGTTCTATAAAGTAACATCAAATTCAACTTTAATTTTGAGCAAGAGTTAATTATTTAGGGCTAGATCAATTTAGTTTTTAAACAAGGTTATACATTTTTATATAAAATAGACCATTGATAAATTCAATATAACCCTTTCAGTACCGAAAATTTACTACACTACAGAAGCATCTGATATTCTCAAAATAAGCTTAATTTAGGTCAAAAATAAGAGTTCCATTAGAAAAAAAAATCATTTTAGTTTTATATATGGTTTTTAAAATAATGCCAAATTTTTTTAACTGTGGAAAGCAACTAAATAAAAAAATATATTAACTAAAAACACTTTGAGTTATATATTTTAAGGTATCTGACCATATTATAAAAAAAAATTTAGTATTGATTTTAACCGAAATAGTTTAAATTGTGTTTTAAATATGTGGAACTGAAGTGAACTTTTAAAAAATCAGGTGAAACGCTTGTACGCTATTTTCTAAATAAAAAATAGTAGTTCTGACTTCTTTTGAGATTAATGAAAAACATTGTCTAATAGAACAAAGTGTGAACAATCGAATGATGTGTGTTTGGATGTCATAACGGGACATAAACATTTGAAAAAAAATATTGAAAGTGATGATTCCAAATGACATCACTGGGGCTGAAAGGGTTAAGCATTTCTGTACATGAATATGTATCGTACATCATGTATATCATGTTTATCATTATGACATCCTAAAATTTCCTCCTTTTTAACAAGCTAATATCTAAAAAAAATACGAAGGAAAGCCAAAATGTATCTTGGTGTAACAAAGAATAACGTCAGTTTAGGAGAAGTGGCAGATATGGCAAAGGTGATATACAAATTTCAATCTTTCTGCATCCAAAAGCTATGACTATTTCACCCCCCAAAAAACTATTCTAATGTTGTGAAACTTATTATAACAAGCGAATAATCTAGTTATGAAATTAAAATAGACTAAAATTTTGAAATACTATTCGTAAAAAGAATCAATAAACTATCGGATGTCGTTTTTTCGGCACTGCGGCGAATCAAGGGGGGGATGCAAATTTAAATACCTCTGCATCCAAATAGAGAGATATATGAATAATTAACCCTAAAGAATATTTTAATGTCAAATCTATCATTCTAGCAACCTATAATCAAAAGAAAGTAACTAATTTCAAATTTTATAACCTCCTTGAAAAATCAGGCGATTGTTGCATTTCCCCCGGAGTTCCGGAAATTTTTTAAAAATCCAGTATTGCTGAGTGTTGGAAGGTCTAAAATCGACTTAATTTTCTCATGCAAAAGCGCAAAGAATTGTGGGATTAGGAAAGATTTCAAATTAATTAAAAATGCTATAGAACTTACTAGAATACCCTAACAGCCAGGTTTGTCACAGTTACGTCGCTGCATCATGATTTTTTTTGTCACTCTAGGTCACAGTCGCAATGTGACAAGTATGTGACATCTCAGAGTTATACATAAGTCGCGGTCACAATGTGACTTGTATGCAATATTTATTAGGAATGTCACTATGCGATCTTGCAGTGACATCATATTGTGACCTGTATGTGATATCGTAGAGTTGTTATCTAAATCCCGAAAAAAAGGCGACAATATTATGTTCATCACTAAATCACATACTGGTCGCAGAAGTCAGTTATGTCATACACAACTCAAAATGCGACATTGCTGCGATCTCATCGATATACATGTTACGCAGAAGATACGTAGCAAAAGCGGACATTCAACTTCTTTGTGACAAAATTGTGACTTAATGTGACATCACTGCGATCTTCAGTGACCTGCATGTGATATCGCTTTTCGTCACATACTCGTCACGTGGCTGTTAGGGTACTTACCACCATCGTTTGCTTTGCGAAGAATGGCGAAAACTAACATATTCCAAAGAGAAGATGATTCCAAACAGACCATGTGAGCTCCAAATACCTAAAAAGTATTTTAAAATATTGAGTCTGAAGTTAAAAATATTCTTTATATTGAATCTTCTTTCAGACTCTCCAAGACCAATGGAGTACGTGCTCATAAAATATGATCTCCCAAAACTCTGGTATACAGTCGTTATTAGTTCACTTTTAGCAATGTGTTCTCATTTTTGAGAATAATGTTATCACTTTTGGGAAATTGTTCTCATTTTCAGAATAATGTTTTCATTTTTAGGAATAATGTTTTCACTTTTGTGAATAATGTTCTCACTTTCGAGAAAAATGTTCTCATTTTTGAAAATAATGTTCTCACTTTTGTAATACATAGCATAAACACAGGTGGACCTTTTTTTTTCCTGTTTTGAGTGAAAACAGAGTTAGAATGAAAGTTTTAAAATAATTAAGGGCGGCATTTTAAAAACTTACATCATATGAAAAATATTTAACACACAACCCTGAAGGAACCAATATGGGATTGTTAGTTTTGTCTGTGAAAGAGTTTTCTAGGAAATGTTAATTCTTAAGAAAAAAACCATGCGAAGTTTTTAACCAACTTGTACATTTAATAATTCGCATAACTAAAAAAACAGAAAAAGTCTTAGCCTACTAAAGTTACCACCACCAAAAAAACGTTGAATACAGGTTTAAAATGCCAAATAGTTCGATAGAGAAAATTAGAGAGATAGAAAGAGATAGAGTTAGAGAGAGATCGAAATATAAATAGAGAGAGAGAGCGAGAGTGATTGAGAGATAGAAATGGAGATATTGAGTAAAAGAGAGAAGTAGAGATAGAAAGGGAGAGAAAGAAAGAAAGAAAGAGAGAGAAATCGAGAAAGATTCAAAGAGAGATTGCGAGAAAAATCAAAATTAATGACCGAGATGGGAAAATCGTGTGAAAAATTGAGAAACAATGAGACAGCATGAAAGAGATCAAGAGACATTGTGGTATCATGAGAGAAATTGAGAGAAACTGAGAAAACGATATTTTAAGTGAAATTGAAAGATATCCGTTGATAAATTGAGATGGAGAAAATTGTGATAGGGAAATCGAGTAAAATGGAGAGCTATTTGACTAGGTTTTTATGTAATCAATAGTATAAAATTTTGCATGGTAACTAATAATTTAATTTCAGATAATTTAAGGGGTCATAGGAGTCTTAAAAATGTGCAAAGAAGGAACAACAAAGCATAGTTTGATCTTTTATGTAATTTTTTAAGAACTCAATATATAAGTATAATTTTTTACATGTAATTCTATAAGATTTATTTAATATAAAACAAATTTTAAAATTTATGAAACTTTAGCCAAAACTAAAATAAATGATATTAAACATAAAGCTATTTGAACACATTGGGATTAGGCTTGCGCGGCAAATTTTGAGGCCAAAATTGAAAAAATGACAAAGAAAATGACTTTATATTGTACAAATATGTACAAACAAAGACTTATACCTAAATTCTCATCTCAATTTTTATTAGAAATTATTTAAAAATAAATTTAAAATCAAAATTTAAAATTTTTATTAATTTTTTAGAAACAAGTTATTAAAATAATTTCTAATTAAAATTGAGCTGAGAATTTAGGTATAAGTCTTTGTTTGTACATATTTGTACAATATAAAGTCATTTTCTGAGTCATTTTTTCAATTTTGGCCTCAAAATTTGAAACGCAAGCCTAATCCTAATTGTTCAAATAGCTTTTATGTTTAATATTATTTATTTTAATTTTGGCTAAAGTTTCATAAATTTTAAAATTTGTTTTATATTAAATAAATCTTATAGAATTACATATAAAAAAATTATACTTATATAATGAGTAGTTAAAAAATTACATGAAAGATCAAACTATGCTTTGTAGTACCTTCTTTGCACATTTTTAAGACTCCTATGACCCCTTAAACGACATAGGATACAAACCTCACTAAAGTCAGTGCACGAGTACATTAGAGAATCGAACAACTCTTGAGAGTTTTTGCATTTTTCGACGGGTATTCGGTATTTCTTGTAAGTCTCTCGACATTGCTTCAACATGTTGTTGGATGTGAAAAACATCTGAAAAATAAATACAAAAGATATATCAGTTGCTAAACGTAAGAAGCAGACTGACATTTATTGAGTTGTCCTTTAACCCTTTCAGTCCCAAAAATTTACTACACTACAGAAACATATGATATTCACAAAATAAGCCTAATTTAGGTCAAAAATAAGAGTTCCATTAGAAAAAAAAATTCATTTTAATTTTTTATATGGTTTTTGAAATAATGCCAAAAATTTTTAACTGTGGAAAACAACAAAATAAAAAAAATATATATTACCTAAAAACACTTGGAGTTATATATTTTAAGGTATCCGACCATATTATTAAAAAAAATTAGTAATTATTTTAACCGAAATAGTTTAAATTATGTTTTAAATATGTGGAACTGAAGTGAACTTTTCAAAAATTAGGTGAAACGCTTGTTAGCTATTTCATAACGGGCCAAAAACATTTGGAAAAAAAATATTGAAAGTGATGGTTCCAAATGGCATCACTGGGACTGAAAGGATTAATTGGGTCTCGAACCAAGGTGTGTTGGGGACCAAACTTCATTGTTGCAGACCTTCCCCAGACCCATGAATTCCTATCTTCGCGCCACACTGACCATGTCTAGCATAAAAGTCTTATGATAATAAATAATATGATAAAAGTCTTATGCTCTAATTTGTTCATAGAAGTAACTAATATTAGAAATTATTGATTGTAATGTAATTAACGCAATGTACTATGACCCCCCTATACGACTTGGCCATATCATGAATCATATTAATTAGCATATAGCAATTATCAGTTTACCACATTATACATTAAACCCCCTAACTATAATACACTATTCCGGCTCAACAGTTGGTTAAACAAAGCTATGTCTGACTTGAACTTATTATGCATATCTGTCAGGGAATTTGCATATATTCTTTTTTGAAATACATACTTTTAGTTGAGGCTATAGATATATATAGTAAAACCGTACGCTACCGTACATTTTCTAGAGGAGGCACGTAATGAAGAACTAATAGAGGAATTCGTGCCTGCACGGCAGAGTTGTGTTGAATAAAACAGTACTAAAATGGGGAAAGTTTCAGATGATGTATACTCGCTAGTTTTCATTTTGCCGTACTGTGATTTCATTGGATACTTTGGTTTCACTCTCGAAATGATCGATATAAATGAAAAGAAACCTTTCTTTGCAAGCTTTCCTTAACAAATGTTTTAAATCATCAACACAACTTGGCATTTAAAAAACTCAAAAGTAAAATATGGATTCTTATTAGACATTCGTCAGTTAAGCCTCGATTTCAGAAATTGATTTTTGAAACCAGACATCGTGTCTTTTTCTTAAGTTAAAATTAAGAGAGAAAAAAAATCGAGGGAGTTGCGACTCGGTTAAGGGTCTTGTATGCTAACAGTTCTCTATACAATTTGAATGCTAACATTGGTCCCTGTTTTTAAATAAAGTATAAGACATATACTCACAAAAACTTACCAAAAAATTCAGAAGAAAGTTATTCTGCCATTCAAATAATGAATAAGTATAATTTTAAAGATATTAATTGGATATAATTAAAACAACTTTTTTGTTTAGTTACTAACATGTCGTTAGTGCTGCCATCTGTTGTTTAAAAATTAAAAAAAATTTAATTCACTTTAAAAAAAATTAAAAAAAAGTTTTAATTATGACTAATTAATATATTTGAAATTACACTTATTAATTATTTTAATGGCAAATTAACTTTCAGCGGTATTTTTGGTAATTTTACGTGAGTACATATCGTATACTTTATATAAAAGCAGGAGCCAAAGTTTCCCGATTACATTGTATAGAGATCTGCTAAAATACAAGACCCCCTTAAATAAACTAGGTTATCGACAAGGTTAAATTAAGTTGATATTTTACCCTCATAAATCGCTTGTAAAGTTCCTTTACAGGTGACTTCCTTTTCTGTCGAGTTTCCCCGTGTCTTAACTGTCCCAAAGCGTATAGCTCGTCGCAATCCATGAGTCTCCCAAATATTGACACAACGCCTGCTTCGGTGGCAGCTTTATCATCAGGGCGTCTGAAAAACTGTAACAAATGAGTCATTAGTGATTACTAGTTTATATAAATACGCTCCTTGCCAACCTAACTTGGGAAAAAACAAAGAGTGAAAATGCAACGGGAAAAGCGCGGTTGGTCCATTAGTTAGAAGCTCTTGTAAGGTAATATTTACATACAAAATGATCTGAATACAATTTAACCAAAATACACTTTTCATTCTGACAAAATTGCGAAATTTACTCAAATATAATTCAAATCAGTTATACCTTAAATGGAATTAATGTTTTAAACATGTTTTCTGGATGGATTCACAAATAATGTATGGAATTCTTTACATAAGCGGAAGGATCTTCTGCATTGCAAACTTCTATTCACCCAACTTAGGAAAGGCCACCCTTGGAAAGGAGTGTAGTAACAAGTAAATAATTGTTTTATTGTAGCCATTGATTTAGGAAAAAAAGTTATGACTAATTATTAGGAATTTAAATATATATTTTTAAATTAGAAATATCCATTATATTCAGTTACGAAGATTATTCTAAAAATTCATTATAATGTGATTTTTTAATAGTAATTAAATGATTTTTTTTACTCGAAACAATTTTAAATAATTTCATTAAAATGAATGAGTTATGTAAATTTTAATTTGTGCTGGACATTTTAAAAACCAAATTCGTAGGGGAGAGAAGGGGAATGGCGCCACCTTAAGGGAAATTGAATTTTCATGCAGAATTGTGTTGCAATTAATGTAAATTGTAATGAGCATAGCATACAACGGTTCATAACCTATCTTGTAGTGATTTTTTAAAATTTAAATTTTTAATAGAAACTGAATAAAATTGTATTTTTCTAAAGCTCGCACTGTGGCGGGATTACCCCGGTATCTGGGGTAATGCCGCCACACCACTGGGGTTATGCCGCCACATCAATAAACAAATCAAATAATCTATAAATAATGGAAAATTACATAATAAAGCAATACATATAGAACTAAAATAGTTTCAATTAACTTTGGAATGGTAAATTGTACAGGGTACAGCTCTTTTATTAACTTTCTGTGTGCAACTAACTGTGCAGGTTTTTTTTTAAAGCTTCGTTGGTGTACTTGACCAGTTCAGTTATTCTTTTTCGGATACGTGGCATCTCTAACGAAAACTAATAAGTTGTAGGGCCAGTATATGAAATTTCCATTTTACGGATTATGCCGCCATCCTTTTGCATGTGGCGGCATAACCCGAGAGTGATGTGGCGGCATTACCCCAGTAAGACAAAATGACATTGACGGTTGTTTAAAGAAAGGTAGTTAGCCTAGCGTCCAAACTAACGACGTGATAAAATAGCCAAATAATTACTCTTTTAAATGATATATAACTGATGTATCTGACTTAGAGATACCAGTCACTTATCGCTTAATTTCAGAAGGCTCAAGATTAGATGAAAATCACTAAAAACCGTATTTTTTAAATAACTTTACACCAACTCACCGCACGGCCATTAGCGTCTATACTACAAATTACTTTGTTTAATGCTACAGGTCAGCGTTCA
Source organism: Hylyphantes graminicola (assembly GCA_023701765.1). Lineage (NCBI taxonomy): Eukaryota > Metazoa > Arthropoda > Arachnida > Araneae > Linyphiidae > Hylyphantes > Hylyphantes graminicola. Next base: position 1,784,573 of record CM043114.1, on the reverse strand, counting down.
CAGCCCCCCTCCCACACACACCGCTGGCGAGATACAAGGGGTGGCGGCATTACCCGAGGTGGCGGGATTCCCCTGCTCTCCCCTACACTTACATCAACACAGTAGAACATGCCATGGTTAAACATGCTAACAACTCCGGTGGGGAAGTAGTGACATCGTACATCTACTTGAAAATCAGTAACAGTAGGCCTCTAAGAGAAAGAAAATTGTATTTTTTTTGTAGTGCTTGCTATATAATTCAATAGTATACACTTCAATTATGTAGATAGAAAAAAATGAACGATTTTCTATAGTTAGTAAGTTTCAATGTTTTTATTGATTATTATACGTTTATACCGTAGAAATAATCGCAATTCCGTCAAAAAAGTCTCTATAATAACTCTTTTCATAATATATTATCTAGTCCTCTAAAGGAATTAGCAAATAGACTGAAGGGTAAACTTATTTTCATTTCATGTGATATATATTAAAATTTTTAACTGAACATTTAATTTCTTATTAACTTTAATTTAAAAAAAATATTTTTGTAGTAGATGGTAGAAAATGGCTCCTCCATCCTTAAAATTTCAAAATGTAATAAATATTAACTTTATACATTTTTAAAACCTATGTGAGTTGCTGGAAAACCTGACATTCAGCACGGATTTATACGTCTGTATCCCCATCAGCGATTTTTTTGTCCAAATAGTCCGAAATTTGATATTTAGATTATCATCTCAGCTGGTGCAGTGTGGCTTCTTAAGTTATTTTCCCCAGTTTTATTAAAGAGGGCGATACATGTAAAAAATCATTTTTTCTATCGTAAATAATTAAAATCATCTCTTCAGCCATTCTGAAAAATCAATACAAAAAAATCTGATTCTTGTATTTTAATACATATTGAATAATCGCACTGAATTTTAAAACGATTAATTCAATCTTTTCTTTTTAAATAAATATCTGAATCGCTCCCCCTTAACACAGAGATACAACTTCCGTTTGGTGTCCCTAGGTGTATATTTTAAACTGAAACTAATTACATTACCTGCCACACAATATTGAAGAATTTGAGTACGACTTCCAAACCAAGTGGGGATGTGGCACCCGGTAAAACTTCTCTAAAAGAAAAACCTTCTTTATAAACAAATTGAATTGATTTCTCATTACACATATTTTTGAAATAGGTATCAAAATAACCCTCTATCTGCTTATTTTTGAAAAATCCGAATAAGTTAAAAAAAATTGTATAACTTTTGACTCACTTTCCCTTTTTTTTAATTTGAAAGAATTTTTAAAAAATGGAAATGTATGACTTATGACTTCTTTGGTGGGGGGCAAGTTCGCCGAACACTGCGACCTTAGGTCTATTGTATTCAACCCCAAGAAATGATACAGTCACAAGAGACACACAAAGAAAGAGACGACACAAACACATAGACAAATAACAACATTTATTGACGGTCACAAACATCCATGCCTGACCGGGATTCGAACCCGACCTCAGCAGCTCCAAAGGCTAGAATGCTAACGAGTGTGCCACCGAGGCGGCAAATGGAAATGTAAGTATTGATATGTTGCAGATGTATGTCCGTACCCCTCTTTCATACCCATCTTCAGTCGTAAGCTTATAAAACATTTTTGCTTTAAAAGTAAGTTTTACAATGAACCATTTATTAAAAATAAACTGTCATAGCTTGTTTATTAATAACACACTAATTTTTTTTTCTTTTTACCTCTACAAAAATCACATTTCACATACCCTTCATCAAATGTCAATCATTTGAATTGTTTCTAGATTACTTTCAAAACATTTACTTTTAAAATTATAATTGTTTGAAAAAATTATATAAGTAATCTGAAACGCGATGCGAACGATTCGCCTGCAAATGGGAGGAGTTTCGTAGATTTTGTTTGTTTCCTAATTGAACTGGAACAAATGTTTTGCGCGTGAATGACGTCAAGGCTTTTTATTTCTCAGGCCATTCGAGGAATCGCACGCGAACTGTTAGTTTACTGTTTTGATATTCGATATCGGCGAAAAATATCAAATATCATATTGTCTTACTAGAAAAAAAGAAAACCTCTTCTGGAAAATTATTTAGCTTTGCTAGGAAACCCAATAGGTATGTTTGATAAGCAGTTTATTAGAAAATATCGTTTGGATAAGGAATCATTAATTGTAGTTTTCCGAAAAAAAAGAACGAGTCAAAAGATTCGTTCTTCTGAACGAATTAAAAGATTCGTTCTTCTGAACGAATCAAAAGATTCGTTCTTCTGAAAGATTCATTAAAAAAAACGTAAACGTCAAGGGTGAATTTTTAAAGAAACGGGACAGCCCAATCTCTATATTTAAAGAGATTTTCGAATTGCTTCGTCGGTCAACTTTAAGAAAAAAGAGGCTGGCGTAGTGGTTTTTCTCGTTTGCACGAATGACATATGAAGAGTACAGGGGAAGAACCGCTTGATTAATTAGGAGTTCTCCTGCAATTGTGTCTGCTCGGCGGACATTGGTGACAGGAAACAGGTTTCTCTCTTTCTTCTTCGCTTGGTCCAAGCGTCGGAATCAGGCATCGAGTGAATCTCTTTAAAAAATGACTTGAAACTGGTTTCTTTACACAAGTATAGGCGATTACTCGCTATAATCGCCAAAGAGGCCTGATGAGGAAACTTTTCTGTGAAATTAGGTTTTTTCCCTGCACTCTTTCATATATGGCACGAATCCTATTGGGAAGTTAAATACTGGTTTTCGAGAGAGTTCGCAGGTCGGATTTTAAACCGATGGCTGAGCACATCCAACATAAGCGAATTCGAAGCGTTTTCAGTTCAATTTCGCCCTAATATATGTGTAGGATTTATTTTCTGCGATGAAGAGGTTAGGACATTCTGCACAAGATGCTCACACACGTACCCGACGTTGGCCACCGTGAAGAACTCGTTCTCCACCCGCAAGGGGGCGTCGAACTCGTGGTCGATCTCGTAGTCGGTCTCACCTGTCCCGCTTGTTACTGGCCGGGACTGGAAAAGGAATAGGAAACAAGTACTAAATATACAGTGTGTAAAAAATAGACTACCTGTTTTTAAAAGTTAATAAAAAAGAAATGGATAGTGAAATTAACACAATTCTTGCAGAAAACGAATGAGTCATGTCTGGAATTTGATAGGGAACACTGTATTATGTTAGTTATGTTTGTTACGTTATTATTAAATTACACTTTATTATGTTCAGTTTAACAGACAGATGGCGCTTCAATACCGTATGCTGGCTGAATGAAAGAACTAGGCCGGCATATGCACCGAAAAGAAGAACACGTGGTTAGAAATTTTCGGTTCTGACCACGTGATCTTCTTTTTGGTATTATTATTTTAAACATTATCACTGAAAAAGTTGGTCATCCACAATGAGGGACCTAAAATATGAAGATTTATTACACTCTAAAAATGAATGCTTAAAAACGACGAAATTTTCCTTAATTTTGACGATTCCATTTACTGGCAAATGCTCCGAGTTTTCCTTTCCTCAAAGTGAGGAAGTTTGAGTCGTCATTTTTATGAGGATTTGAATGTCGTCTAATCTACAGAAATACTTCGTCATTTTTGATCATGCGAGTACAAAAATGAGATTCAGTTTCCTCAAAATCAAGATACAGATTCGTCAAATCAAGATAGTAAAAGTGAGGATTTGCGTTCACTCAAAAGTCAGGTGATAGTTTGACGAAATTATCCTCAAAATTAACGAAATGAGGCACGAGGATTCATGAATCGTCAAAAATGAAAGTGTTATTTCTGAGAGTGTATAGTACTCACTTGAAAAATATACAAGTTGTTGTTCCAGTATCCCCATTCTATGTCTCTATGAGATCGGTAACTTTTCTGGAGCTAGTTCAAAAAGAAAAACACTTACAACAGATAACTTCAATTCCGAAAGAAACATACACTCTTAAAACAAAAGAGTGAAATTCACTCCAGTAGGAGAAGTGCATTTTCGACACTGGAAAGAAGTGAATATTAACTTTGACTGAGTTAAAATCACGCGTTTGGAGTGATCCTGTCGGAAGTTTAACACACAAAGGATCCACTTCTATAGGAGAAGTGCATTTTCAACACTGGAGGAGTGAAAATTAACTCAGACTGAGTTAAAATCGCTCGTTTGTTTTAAGAGTGTAAGCATATTTGAATAATATTGTACATTTTTCTATTACTACTTTTCACCATTGACAAAATTAGATAATTTATAATTCCTAATTTATGTACTTTTAATTAAACTGAGCAGTTAACGTAACACAACATGAGGAATTAACCTCAAATTAGCAGAATTCTTCTTCGTAACAACTGATAAAGCATGACGTCACGGGGAGCTTCTCTGGCCTTAGAAGTTAAGATAGCCATGCTTTTATTCAATTGCTCTTCTGAATTTACTTTTCAATTCAATCCCTTACCTTGACGGCTATGTCGCCCAGTCGAATGGCATTCTCATCACTCAAGCAGCAAGCAGAACGCTCGTGTTCTGGTATTTCCTCTAGGGCGGTGCCTTCGCCTTCTGTACATTAATAAATTTCATTAATTCATTAATATATACTTATTAATATATACTTATCTATTCATTAATATATACTTATTTTTCAAACAAGCATATACATTTAAAAGTATGTTTTGCGAGAAATATTAAATAAAAAAGAAATCGTCCAGGGGTATATCGATTTCAATGGATTTTGGAGATTTTGAAATCGGAGTTATCCGGTGATTACTTAAATTGAAATTCTGTACTGATTCTGAACTCAGAAAATTATGGGGTTTTAGGAGATCGCTAAATTGTGGTGATTTTAACCCATCAAAACTAAGCAATAACAGTAAAATTTAATTTCTGGCAATTAGAAATTTTTTCGAAACTCCAGGAATTTTCTAAAATTGTGAGACTTCATATACCTATAAGAACCCCAGAATGTTGGCCACAGCTTCCTGCTCTCCTCTTTGCCGTAAGTTTTAGTATTTAGTGAAAATCCTCTATTACAAGAAATTGTCGATTATCCGACATACCTCCGGTCTCAATTATAACGGATAATCGACATTCTACTTTATTTTCTAATTCATTTCCGGACATACAGGATGACTGAAGTTATAAGTGCTCAAATAAATCTAAGTGATTTTTTTAAAATCAACCTAGGACTGGGGAGCCCAGTCGGTTAGGCATTCGCCTTGCATGTGGGAGGTCCCACGTTCGGTTCCGGTTTCGCCAAATTAACTTCTGACCTATAAACTGCCCGTGCAAAATGTCTGTGTGGTGGGAGTGCAAGTTGAATAGGCTCCAAAGTCCCAAAGCTGCGTACGATGTCGCCCTTAACGGTTGCGTTGGGTGCCTACTCAGGTGTCAGCTCGTCACCTGACTGTGGTTCTAAATTGCGACGCCCGTCGCCAATAGCCCTCGTGTAGCTCTAGTGCGACGATAATCCAGACTAAACTAAACTAATTAAAATCAACCTATCACTTTTTCTCTCAGTTACAAACATAAAATAAATATTACCTTGCATCACGATTCGTCGGCCTTTCGATCCGATAATTTTATTGACGACTGACAACTTGTCGTCTTCGTTCCGTCTCAGCTCTATGGTATCCGGTTCCTCAGATCCTGATACAACTGTCTGAAACAAACAACATATAACTAATTCAATCTTAGGACACTGTTAATTATTAAGTAACTTTTAAGTAGTATAAGGAATTATTAAGTATAGGTAGTGAATGAAATTTAACTAAAATAGGGCGAGTGAAAGTTTATTTGTTTTCTAATTTAAGGTTTTTAGAGCTTTGAAAGTTTGAACTTATTGCTAAAAACTATAGGAGGTAATGCTCCATGGCTTCGCTAACAGTTCGCCGTTTTTTGGTCCGGTTTTTCTGAAAACTACTATAGGATCACATCAATGCTAACAAGCATACTTATGCATGAAACAAAAAAATAATGTAATGCACTAATAAAAGAATTTCTAACTGCGATTTGTTTCTTAAGCCTAGATTGTATAGGTTTACAGGTATATTTGTTACTGATACTGACTGTTTGTTACTGATAGTATGATAAGAACTAACTTTCCAATCGCCAGTAATGAGCGAGTGTTAGGAATATTTTAAGTTGCTGTGTGGTGAACCGCCATCAGGCATATTGAACTGTAACTGTAAAAACATGCATGATTTCAAAACTGCGATTTCAAATGACTTATTTTTTTATAGGACATTATTATCTCACAGTAAAATGAAAACATCTTACTGTCTTCTCTTTTTTAAGTATTCTTTTAACAGTGTATGTCTGTTCAGTTTAAAGAATAAGTTGAATATTGACCTCGTACCTCTCCGAGTCCGTAGTTGGCTGTGACGCTCATCTTGGTGGGGTCCCCCGTGAGAGGGTCACACGTGAACAGGACCCCGGCCACGTCACACGACACCATCTGCTGCACCACCACGGCCATCGGACAGTTCAGCGGCTGGCCGTTCTGTCTGAAGAGGACATGACATATAAGTTACATAATCAATATGAGTCAATAAGCATGTGAGTTATATATGACATGGAGAGCTTAGGAGAAGAACGTGCTAAGTGACAAAAAGGTGAAAACGTGAAAATGAGGTTAAAGTTGTTCGTTTTGCACCTACATACTTTTTATTAGACTGAAGTATCAGTGCAAACTTTACTTCATTTTAAAGAAGAAGAATTGGAGATTCTAATGAAAAACAAAAAATACCTAATTTTGTAATTTTTGGTCTTTTCTAGTGTGTATGTACATCTTAAGAGCTTATAAGACTTGAAAAGTATCAAGGATGGATCCAAAATTTTCTTACCTTTTGTATTCCACTGCAATATGACTGAATTGAGACGCCCAGCACTTCTTGACGGCCGATAATATCTTGAGAAAGAAAATGTACAACAGTTTTATTTTTTTAATAATTATTTTAAAAAATTCGAATACAATAGAAAGTATAAATAGTCTGCTAAAAAATATTAAGAAACAATCTGAAAGCACAAAAATGATGTAAAAAATGATGAAAATTTGTTCGAAATTAGATTTGTTCCACTGTGACATAAGCTAATACTTTAATGCTTATGTAATTGACATTAATTATGTAATTATGTAATTGAATTATTTTAATGTATATGTGTAATAACGTCTTCAGAAATCAAGTAATCATCTACTTCCATGTTCTTGAATTCTCTTAAATTTAAAAGCCTCTAACTAATACGAATGAAATTTCTTAGTTTACCTCGTCAATGCCTGTTACCCCTAAGAAAGTCTCCATTTGTCCAGCTGCTGACATTTGTTCAGTGTCTTCACCTTTAATAAAAAAAAGCTATCATATAATGGAAGGTCTGTTCAATGTTAATTGCCTATTTTTGGCATGCTTGAAAATTTGAAGTAGAATTGATAACTTATCGAGTTGTATAAAATGTTCGTTACTTGGTAGCGTAACGCACATCGCCAAATCGAGACTGGCCCTTATTTTTAAGCCATTCCTCACTAAATTCACACAGTAGGTTCGGGAGCTAGTTTTAAATTATATGCGGCATCAATGTAAGTTATGGGTAAAAATAGTCATAAAGAACGTTGACAGAAGTTTTTTTTATGCTGAAGCGAAAGTAAAACTTTAACCCTTTCACTACTGAAACGGCCCAGGACGGCCGTCCGATTAAGGATTCAATAATGATATTCCTATCACATATTGCGAAGAAACAAAAAACCTTCATAGTGAAAGGCCAAATTTGTCCCACCCTACAGCACTTTGCAGTTTATAAAATGAAAAAAAATACTGAAAAGAAGGGTCGAGGTGATGATCAAAAATAAATCTACAATTTAGAATGTATTAAATAAAACTTATATCATAGGTAAATAATAAGAGTTTCAAAAATATTAAAACAATGAATTTACAATAACATCATTGCATGTACCTGTACAGGATGACCGAACAGCAAATTTAAGTTCATCTTTCTTATCTGGAAACTCTTTCTTTAGAGATTGAACAATTTTCTGCTGTACAAAATCTGGGATTTTTGAACTGATCACTTTTTCGATCACTCTAAAAGCAAATACGGAAATTCCAGGTTAACAGAATAATTGAGAAACGTTATTGATAAAATGTTGTGAGAGGCGGAGAAGGATAAAAAAAATTCTATTGACATGTTTCAACCAACACAAGTTATGTTAAAAATGCACGTAACTGGTATTTGAGTATATTTTTATGGAAAAGTTTTTATAAAAAAATCAGAAATAAAAAAAATACTGGGGGCAATGAATGATTTCTGATTTGTATGCTGATTTGAGTAACTAATATTCAAATATATTGATTTGAGTGAATAATAATTTAATAAATAAATTTGAACAATTTTTTATTGGATCATATACAAATTTTTATAATACGAAAAATCAAATTTTTGGACTGAAAAATAAGACAAATCAGAACAAGCAATTCCTTAACCGTAAAAGAGCTTTTATTAATAAACAGAATATTGTATATTCGAACAAACAATACCTCAACCGTAAAAGAGCTTTAATAATAAACAGATTATTGTATATTCGAACAAACAATACCTCAACCGTAAAAGAGCTTTTATTAATAAACAGATTATTGTATATTTTCGAACAAACAATACCTAAACCGTATAAGAGCTTTTATTACCAATCAGAGTATTGTATATTCGAACAAACAATACCTGAACCGTAAAAGAGCTTTTATTGATAATCAGAGTATTGTATATTTGAGGATTATTGTATTATTCTGTTATTTATTTCATGTTTAAGGACATACACTTACGTATAAGCCATACTTGATTCATAAAATTTTGAATTAAAATGTTTTAACTCACTTTTGGCAGAAGCTTTTGATATCGGCACATTTGTTGTTGCTGTAAAATGTTAAAAAATATCTCATTAAATTATTCATTCATTAGAAAGAAATACTAGATGATTTATGATATCCTAACAGTCAAATGTTTAGCATAAAAGTTGTATGTGTTTTTAATTTACATTTCGTTTGCTAATTGAAATTAACCACACAAACACCAAAACACATACAAATATTAAATTGGCTGGTATGGTAGAGAAAAGTTATTTAGTAGATTGTACTTACTATACACAGTTTTCCAAGTTTTTAATTTCTTGAATGACTTCTTTAGACAAAAATTTCTCATAGGCAGCTGTTGTCACAACTATTCCATTTGGTACGACAAACTAGTGAAACATTGAAATGAGTTAAGAAATAGTAATGGTAATGCAGTCGGTTTCCGGTTGCCTATTTCTAGCCCACATTAGGAGCCTCAACACAGCCAATAACACCTCGTAACTTAGAACCCTGCTCAAGTGACGAGGTCGACACCTGATCGGACACCCAACGGAACTTCGAGCGACATCGTACGCTGACGCCGTCGGGACTTTGGACTTCACAGATTTAACGAGCACGTCTGTACCAGTATACTCGGGCCCATCCGTCACGAGTTGGATTTTCTACTCTTTCCCTGTACAGATATCCGATTTGTAGGATGACTAGCAGTAAGTGGGATTCGAACCCCCGCACTCCTGAGAAAGCTGAATCCTGAGGCGGATGCCTTAACCACTCGGCCACGGCCGGGCCAAGAAAGAGTCAACGAACATTACCTAAGGTAAGTGTATGGGACGGTTTTTGAGTCGTACTGCTTTAGATTTTTAGATTTTAGCTAAATAACTAGCAATCGTTTTAATAAGAATGTCTACGATGATTATTATCCTAGAATCCTCTAAATCAACTAACATCAAATGGATGAAATAAGCTATGATAATATTGCAAAAATACGTCTGAAGGCGTACTTTAAATCATAGATAATTAGAATTTTTTAAATTTTACGTTGACTATATTAACATCATCCACTATTTATCCGAATTTTATTTGTTTCCAAAGAAAAGGAAAAGCCTTATACAATTTCGGCTAAATCTTTACTTACATTTTGGAAATCCTTACTAAGTTCAGTCAGTATTCCGAGGGAAGATCCTTTACCCCCTGTAATTTCTGACAATTGGCAGATTTCCTCATTGAAATGTACGACTGAAGGAATGACTGAAATAATGCAAATAAGTACGAATCAGAAGTAGATTTTCACCAAAAATATCGTTACTTGACCTGATTTCTAAATTTTCTCGGTGCAGATTTTTTTAAAAAATTGTTTTAAGAGTTGAAGATTTTTTTAAAGCATTTTTTTTATATTTTAAAGTAAGGTTTTAAGAACAATCAGTCAGCAAATTTTTAAAGCAATTTATGTACGAACATGTAACTAAAATATTTTCCCCCTTTTTAAAATTAGGTTTTTAAGAACAATCATTCAGCAAGTTTTAACGCAATTACACTGCTCAAAACAATTAGAGGAGCACATGTTTTAAACCCTTTCGCTCCCAATGAATCATCAGCTTGTGATTTTTTTCTGACTAAGTTAAATTCGCAACTTATGTATCGTTAGATACATCCTTATATGGAAGAATAATGTATTTTGAAGAATTTAATATATTTTTTTAATATTAATGAATTAATGAAAATATGAAAAATATGGTAAAATAAATTTCACTTTAAAACAGTTTTAGAAAATAAATTGACCCTAAATTTTTCATGCTTGCATTTTTTAGATGTTTAAAAATATATTTCAACTATTTTTAACAAAAAAAGTTTTGAAAAAATTATTGTTATAATTTATTAAAAAGTTATTATTCAATTCCCCCCCCCCCCTTTAAATTTAAGTATTAAAAACTTAAGATATTTTCTCCTGTTTTTTACTATTTCATTTCGAATGCATAGTGAACCTATTTAACAAATTTCAGATTTATAGGATAAAAATTAAAAAGTTGGGAGTGAAGTTAAAGTTGGAATTAAAAAGTACTCCCCTAATTGTTTTGAGCAGCGTATGTGTGATAACATAACTTAAATATTTCCCCTTTTTTTAAAATTAGAGTTTTAAGAACAATAAGTAAGCAAATTTTAGCGCGATTATGTACGATAATATAACCAAAATATATTTACCTGGGGGAATTAGGAGCTTTGGCGGTTTTATTATTGATCTTCTGTGCATCATTTTCATTTTTCTAAAAAATAAAGGTATTAGAAGTTGAATTTTTTAAAAGTTTTTTTATATCTTGTTAAAAAAAATTCTATCATAGTTTCTAATTAAGTTTGAGTTAGTTAAAACACTCCCGCAAAATTCCAAAGATAAAAACTCTAAATACTAAACCAATATTATAACTTTATTTAAAATAAGTACAAAAACATTGAAAAGCTATCTTAAATGCAGAATTTTTCCATTTGATTTAACGTCATTGTTACTTTGATAGCTTTTAAGATTTTAATTTTTTTACTTGTAAATAAGTAGTTTCTTGACTATTATTGTCACTTATACACTGTAAAAATAATCTTTTTTACAGAAAAAGCTGTCAAATGGTGTGCTTGAATAATACCGTATAATTTACAGAGAAATCTTTTCAGTTTATACGAAAAATTTGTAATTTTAACGCATAAGCTGTGTTTGGCAGACAAATTGTAAAAAAAAAAAAATACTTCCCATAGTTTCTAAATATCGTTCGATATTCGAACCCCCGGTTACCCCAGTGACATAAAGGGATCCCTACTAAAAATGATCCATAGAGATCAATTTAAAAATCTATTGACATAAGTACAGCTTTATTGATGTGTACTTACTTCTACGGATGTCACTATTGTTATCAGTAGAAGCTATTGATATCAGTAACCTAGTGATAATATTTCGTATTGATATCAATAGAGCTCTAACGACACCAGTAAAGAAAATATCAGTAAGCTACTGATCTCAAATGTCATCAATAGGTCTGCACTGATATCTATAGAGATCAGTAGAGATTTGTATGGATATCAATAGAGATCAGTAGAGTTTTGTATTGATATCAATAGAGATTTCTATTGGTACCAGTAGGCCATCTCCACATACAAATTTTCTATTGATCTCTACGACCATTTTTAGTGGGGATTCTGACTACATTAAGGGGAATAATGAACTGTTGAACCCAGGTTGGAACCATGGATCTTTAGATTCTCAGTCTAACGTCTCGTAACTGAGCTATTTTGACACAAAGAGTTTTTTTAAAACAGTTAAAATGCTTGTACGGATGCTGTTAAGTATTCTTTAAGTGGTTAAAAACCGAAAAAATTTTTTTAAAGAAAAATAAGAGTATTTTTCTGTAAATGTACGGTATTTTTTTACGGAGTTTTTTTCGATAAAATTAATTAAAAAAAAAACGCAGTTAATGACATAATTTTGTTTCTCTCCTTAATGTGTTTCTCTATTTTCATCCCCAATGCCGATTTAATGTCATAATTTATTATCTCACAATCTTATTAATTAATTTAATTTCTCTTATTTTCAACGACAGTACTACTGCTAATAATATCATAATAATCTTTGTTATTACAAAACAAAAAAAGGCAAAAAACACTGCTAAGCAACATAAACCATTTCATGTCATTACTTATTTTCACACAATAATTTCTCTTATTTTCATCCCCAATACCAATTTAATGTTATAATTTATTTTTTTATTTTTTTTTTTTTTTTTTTTTTTTTTTTTTAGCATAATTTATTCTATTTTCATAACATAACTAGACCAGCGTTCGTCTTCAAAACAAAGAGTCGTATAATAATTTACAACAATTTGATGCGCAATGTATTTTTATATAAGAATACATCTGATAGTTGCGGACCTACCCTTTTAGGACAACTCCACTTCCCTCGAACGCGTTCAGTTTTATGTTGATGGGGTCTATCAGGATTCTTCCACTCCAGTTTTTGTTGCTCTGGAAATGAGCTTGGTCTTCTGCCAATTCAGCTTTCAGTTCGTATAATTTGTCTAAAAATATAATTACAAACTTTGAAGGGTAGAGACAAGGCCTGACCTAGGATAACACGGGTTATTTTTTTTCTCTAATGAATCTGATTGACGGTCAAGCCTTTTGCAGACTCGGCATATTCCCCAGAACTGAGAGCCATTTTTTATGTGGCACCTTCTAGGTGACTCTCGCTACCAATTTTGACTCTCAGATTACATTGAATCTGAGCTCTCTGTGGATGTTAAAGTATGCCGAGATTTAATTTTACCGAGAGAACCCGATCCCAATGAGTACTCAAGGGATTTTTGGCATGCCACATAGGCATATGGCATACTGGTGTTAAGATAATTGTCTGATTCAAAATCAAAAGATAGAACTTAAAAAATCGAAAATAATCATTAATTTAAATAATTTTGCTGATATTGTGCATTTAAAACTTTTATTTTCCAGCCTTAAAAATGGAGCCACAAAATGGCACAATTTACCGATGTTTTAGGGGCAACATAATTTAAAAACGTTAACGATTTAGATTAATTTTTTTAAAACAAATATTTCAAAACCACCTGTAGGTAATTCCATGCAAAATTATCCTTTATGTGGTGTAAGTCACGTTTGCAAAAAGTGATTATCACTACAACTTTTAACATTAAATGAAAAAAAAAATGGAATATTTGATCCACACTTATTATAACTAAATAATGTAATGTGCTTTATTTAATTTGATTTATTTTATTAATTTACAAAACCTTTAATCTCCCCTTAAACCTTTAATAATGTTAATTACTTTGAAATGTTTTATAAAAATATAATTATTGACAAAATCTAAACCGCCCATGACTCGTAAAGGATGATATTAGTGCCTACCATCCGCATGAAATCGGGTTTTGATGACTTTTTCATCCGCTTCACTATTTTCCAGTAACATTTCCATAGCTTGATCCGCGTCAGAAATCTTTACCATCATTCCAGTGGGAAGGACTACGAAACCGAATCGGAGACTGCAAATGTCATAAAATGCGTGTTAAATTATTGAAGCGTTTAAAATGTGAAGAATTAATTATTTAAAAAAATTTCAAAGTATGAATGACACTCACGTTTCCACAATACGAGCAATCGAAACTTCCATCATGTATATAATTCTTCCATCCTGAAATTATAAAAATTATAAGCAGTTTAAAGGATAGAACATAAAAATAATCCTTGAAAATTCAACTCAGGCAGATTAAAAGAACACATCCCTTCTTCAACAAAAAATGAAATTAATTAATGACAATAAAATAATTTTTTAAAATTAATTTTTTTTGTGCTTTGTTGAACCTTTTAAAACCATTTACTAATAAAACTTGAAAAGTAGAAAATTACCTTATCAGTTCGTCCAATTATTTGAAAAAACTCCATGCCGGCAGTCAGTGTTGTATTGCCTGAATAAAAAATTAGTGACAAAATAATATTTGAAAATATTTTTTGTAATAGAAGTTACCAAGGTTTTAATTTTACAGAGGAGATTTAAATTTACATTTATTTACACTCTTTATAGGAAATATAAATAGCACAGATTGAAATATATACAGTTTTTATTATTTAGGGCATATAAATAATTCATATTAATCATGATTCAAAGGAGTACTTCCTACTTCAAATTGCGAAGTAAAGAAATATTTCAATTCAAGTGTGTTAAAAAGTTCTGTGTGAGTATGTTTCACATCTCAAAGGTGCCCGTAATAATTTTATAAAATGCCGCGATAATTAACTGAAATTAATTAGCTACTTCATAAATGAACTAGCTATATCTTAAATGAATCGCTAAATGAACTAGTTATTTCATAAATGAATCGCTAAATAAACTAGCTTTTTCATAAGTGAATCGCTAAATGAACAAGCTGTTTCTTAAATGAATCGCTAAATGAACTAGCTATTTCTAAAATGAATCGCTAAACGAGCTAGCTATTTCATAAATGAATCGCTAAATGATCTAGCTATTTTTTAAATGAATCTCTAAATGTGCAAGCTATTTCTTAAATGAATCGCTAAATGAACTAGCTATTCCATAACGCTTGAATAGTTCATGAGTTTGATTTAGAGGCTATCAGGCGACTTCAATAGTTTTTTTTGCCAAGCATTTCCCTACATTCGAATCTCTATGCACGGACCCCACTTTTATTTGAGCCAAACCGTCGAAAGGAATTTGTCATAGGTGCGATGTATTTTAAAGCAAACCAACTACACTCTTTAATCCGGCGATTTGTTTAATCCGACAGGCGCCGGATTAGCGAGAGCGGGACTCTATTATTTACCTAAAAATCTCGTTCTCTGTCCAAAGAGATAGATGTTATATTCGTCTTCGTGCCCGTCTATGGTCACATTCCCGTGCATGACGCCAGCTTGAGTGTAGCAATTCATGGCGCTTTGTAACCTGCAGAAACACGGAAGGTTAAAAAATGTTTAAAAAACTGTTTAACCCTCTAATGCATACTGTTACCGTTTGGTAACAAGTAACATAATCCACTTTATTATATTAAATTAGAGCTAATCCTAGACAAATCTGTGTTTTTTCATCTATTACATTTCATTTTAAAGTTTTAATTACTAATAATCCTCATAGATGACAGTAGTAAAAGTGTATTCAAAATGCAAGAGTGAGGTTATTGACTTTTGTGAAATTACGTTTTTGGCAGTATTCAAAGAATAATAATAAAAGTAATAAATACTAATAAATTGTTTTGAAAAATTAATCATAGTTAAAAAGGGTCATTTTGAAATATTTTTAGTGGTTTTCTAGTCATTATTATCAAAATTGGAAATTTGCAGTTGGTTTTTGTCATATGGAAAAAACTTTAAAAATTGAAATTATTTAAATTCTATTGCAGTTAAATTTTTTTTAGTATTTTTCCCATAATGTGTGAGTATTAAAGATACATATATATTTCTTGGGGAATGAAAGTAAAAATTCATGCATTAGAGGGTTAACACTATGATTTTGGGTACTCCAATTATGTGAAGAACTTTCCACAAAGCGCTGTGTAACCTTTTACAGAATTAAGTGTATTTGCAATCCTCAATGTGGTCAGCCTAAGTTAAAAGCATTATGAAAAAAAAATGGATTCTATCAGAATGGCATCGATTAGTCTGAAACGTTATGCTCTTGTAATCGAAGGATTGCAAGATTGAGTTTTGCCTTTAGACTAATTTTGATTTGGGTATAAAACTATAATGGAATATTCATTAAATCTCGTTATGGAATTTTAGATTGATATGCCTATAAATTATATTAGTTTAAAAGAAGTTTAATTCCGCAGTAAGAATAAAAGACGTTTGGATATTAGTCTTTGATAATTCTATCTGGCCTTCTCCTTCTCAAAAAGGATAGCATCATATAAGTTTATTTGTTAATTAATTTCATCGCAAAGTGTATTTTAAAAATTCACACGCATCAATTACAAAGAGCTATGGGCAAATTTACACAAATGACTGTTTTATAGGGCATTTCTCATGCAATGATATTTAAATTAGTTTAAGAGAGCTGAGCCATTGGCTACTCTAATTTAAGGTCTTAGAAGGTGTTCGTGACTTTATGCTGTCCGGTATGGTTTTTACGAAGAGAAAGTATGAAAACTAGACAGGAACATACATAATTTTTACGGACACAGAGAGAGCACACTCAGGGCGAAGGCGGAAATCGAACCTATAGTAAGTAGACTATTAGCGTAACTAGGCCAGATGAGCCCCCTAATTAGAAGTTTACGCTGTGCTTAGAAAATATATTTTAACCGCCAGAGATAATGAAACGAATTGTGTCGTACTGTTCAAGAGGTGGAAGACGTTCCTCCCATTCAGTCTTTGCGAATGCTGTGGCCAGATCCCTGGAGTTTATGTCACTTGTGAAATCGTAGGCATCTGAGGAGGAACACCATCTAAAATAAATAAGTCTAATTTACCTTAAATCAGAAATTGTTAGAAAAGTTGGTCTGACATTTTTTCTCAACTTGAATCCGTGTGGCGTTTTTCTAATTCGAAAAATGACATCGGGATGTGGTCATCCAAGAAACCAATTTAAAAATTTAAACTCCTTGGCTCTACATACATTTATGAAGATTAGATAACACTTGATGACGTCACCTGTTTGCAAGCTCCTGGGGTTAATTTTGCCGATATCAATCGTAACTATTCTTGTTAAAGTTCGAATTCAACAACGTATGTTGCAAGACTAGACTAAGCATAATTATGTTAGAACCATTTTAGAGTGGAATTACAATAACAAAATACTAAATTCATTTGTGGAAATATCGAATAAAGAAAAGTTATCAAACTTACTGAAAAACAAATTTCACACGTACCATCTTCTTAGGAAATTTGATAATGTCAGTTGCGTCCCTGAAATATAACAACATAAAAAAAGTCGAATTGAACTTTATTTTTATAATTTATAAAGGTAAGTTATTGAGTCAACACTGCAATATATTTATTGTGTTTTGAATAATAACTTAATTTCTATTTACAAAATATTAGAGGAAATTTGGATAAATCGAAATAGTAGGGCAAAAAGGTGTAGGTTCCGTAGGAAACCAGTCCAACTGGTGGTGTCCTAGGTGACTCAAGAGTCTAGACTACTCTTATCCGAAGTCTTTGCTTACAGTTTTGTCAAACCAAATAAAGTTTTGGTTTGCGTTTTTAATCAAGTAGGGTGGCAAGGGAGCAAATTTGAAAGAAAAATTTTGAAGAAAATATATGGAGCAAAAGGGGAAAATCAAATGTGGATCAAAAGAACGATCGGAGAACTAAGAACCTAAGTTGATGGAAATAACTAAAATACTCGTGAAACCATCGTCACAGATTATAAATTATTATGAATTCGAAGCAGTAGGAGAATTTAATTATTTTGGAACCATAATTACCTGTAAAAATGACTTGAATACTGAAATTGACTGATATCTATGACTGACAAACAACTGCTACTTTGGATTAAAAGTCAATTGAAAAGAATATCCTAACTCCAAAACAAAAAAATTACATCCATAAAACCCTACTGCGACCTGTTATATTATATGCTTGTGAGTGCTGGCCACCTATAAAGTAATGGAAAACACATTGATGATTTGTGAAAAGAAAATTCTAAGAAGAATCTTAGGGGCAGTGTGTGCAAACAATGTGTGGCGCACCCTGTACAATAAAACACTTGTTGCACCAGACATAGTTAAATTCGTTAAATTGAATCACATTCTGTGGCTATGCCCTATTTTTCGTAAATATGATCCCACACGCAAAAAACTGTCTGGTACGTACAAACGAAAATTGAGTTCTCCCAACCAAACTGTTCGGTTGCTATAGGACTGACAGGACTGTTTAGTTGCAGGGACAAAACACGTTTGGTTAGAAGCGTTCGGCTGGCGCAAACGACTAGTTCGGTTGAGAGAACTACACTGATACCGCGCAGTTTAGTTCTCACACCTCACACAGAGTTTAGTAGTCTCAACCGAACTCATTGAGGCAGTCTGGTCCCGTTGACTACACTCGTTCAATCGAACGAGTATAGTTATGGTAACTAAACTGGTAGGTTTGAAAGAAACCCCCAGTTTGGCTGTGCCAATTAAACACCCTTCAACCGAACTTGGTTGAGTTGCAGGACCAGCACCATTTTTTTGCTTGGCATTTAATGGGGTGACATTCTCCACAGAAGGAAAAAAAATGGAGTTCCTCACCAAGTGGGTGGCTGGATGCAGGCGAGGAGTAATTGGAAAAACTCTTGTGTCAATAACATTTTAGAGGCGTGACTCAAAGTGCAGAATGAAAGTGGCTTCTCTGCATTTCTCTACGAATGCAGGGAGATGCTTGGCGAGAAAAACTTTTGAAGCCGCCAAGTCGAGTTCATAAATTATGAATACTTTCAATGGCTTCACCATGCAAAACTCTATTTTCATTGGCTGGTTTAGTTGTTACTAGGTTCGAGCTGCTCATTTACTATTGGCGAGTTCAAATCGTAATGGGAGCTGTGTAGGTGCACTTAAATCAGATCAGTGCAGAGATGAAGAGGGTATAGTTACCTGCAAATAATTCGCTAATCATCTGTTTGGGATTAATATCGAAGAAATCCAAGGCTTCATATTTCAAACCTGTTTTTGCATTGGTTTTCGACTTGGCAGCATTTTACCCCTGCTTCTAAGCCGTGCCACTTTTATTTGCGTCACCCTCATGAATGGAACACGATGGCAAAGGCTCATTGGAATGGCCCTAGGCTGCTCAAGGCTTTACACCCAAGAATGAAGGAAAATATTATGAGGTCCACCACTGCCAACTTCAATAACAAGGACATAGAAGCTCTCCCAAACATGAGAGTAGACGAAAATTTTGACGTCACTGTTCCCAGTGCCGAAGATCGAGAAAATAGCATTCGGAACCCTAAAAACGTGGTCAGCCGTGAGCGAGTGGTTCCGAACAGGCTTCGAGACAGGTTCTCTTCATCTTCGGAACAACGTCACTCGGAACCATGACGTCATAATTTCCGGTCCCGACCTTGTTTGGGAAGGCTTCTTCGGCCTTAGTAGTTGAATAGGCCGTGGGTACACATGGATCTGTCTCTTATACCATTACTAGCCAGAATGTAAGCTTCGAAAGGACTTTCTTCCCCCATCCCTTCACTGGGTTTTCTACAAAGTGGGGGGAACATCTCTTATCTAATCCTAGAGCGCTTGAGGTTTACAATCAAAACAGTTAGCATTTCCCATGTAGGGTGAGGAAAAAAAACGAAACAGCTATAAATCACCCAGTTTCCAAGAAAATAACACCCGTAGATGGGGAAGGAAATGCTTTCCAAGCTTACATTCTAAATACACCTACTATAGTGGATAGCCAGTCCTACTCACCTCATGACTCCGTTGAAGAATATCCGCCACCTCCTCATGGGGGAGATGTACTGCAGTTGCAGATCTCCGCAAGAAAAGACTCTGGGGTCACAGTTGGACTGCTGCAGGCCCCTAGCCTCCCGAAGTTCATAAGTCCGTCCGTCCGACATCCGCAGACGAACGAACGCCTCGGACTCGTGGTCCGGACCTCGGGCCAGACGAACCGTCAGCGATTCGGATTTGGAGTTGGTGCCGTGGAAGAACACTTCGTCGGCCGTCTGTGGAAGGAGAATTTAGAAAATATCAGTATCTGGAGGCTCATGATATATACAGGGTAGAGCAAATAAAGTGGCCTGGCATGGAGCTGCGAATGAATGAAGATGATTGGCGACAAAAACAATGAAACCGTCTGATAGTCTCAATTCCAACTTGGCAAACCTGTTTCTGCATGGTTTTTCGTTTTGTTGGATGGTTGGTTTGGAACTACCAATTTATTGTCCATTCGAACTAGCTTGCCAAAGTATAGATTAGTTACCTGAAAATAGTTCGCCAAGCGTTTGTTTGGACTTAATAATGAAGCGATAAATGGCTTCACTTGGCAAAAATATATTTTTTTAAAAATTGTTTTTCGACTTGGCAGCATTTTTATCTTATTCCTACTTCCAGGATAAACCAATAGATGTCAGCACCACAGCTTGCTTTCCATATAGATGTCTATACATCATATGGGATATTGCTTGCCATTTAGATGGCCGGATACACCACTGTTTACGTTTTAATAAATCAATAGATGGCAGGTCATAGCATATGATAGGGTAAATAAATAGATGGCAGCATTTGGGTTTTGATTAGACAATAAAAGTCATCACTACAGTTTTTGTTAAAATGAATAAAAAAGTGGTAGCCTACAGTTTTAAGTTATAATCTATAGATGATCGCACCAAAGTACCTTTCTGATAATTGATGAAACAATAGATGGTAGAGCAAGAGTTTGTGTTACATTAATTAAATGGATTGCAGTCTAAAGTTTATGCCATGGTAAATCAATTAACGGTAGCACTACTGCTTGAGTAATAATAAATCAATAGATGGCAGCACTGATATCAGCACCAACTGCTTGAGTTGTAATAATTCAATAGGTGTTTCCCTACAGTTTAAGTTATGGTTAATCAATAGATCGTCGTATGTGGTAATATAAATCAATGGGGGACATTCACGGCCGTATCCACCTGAGCTTCAATCAGGGACGTGCCAACAGGGGGGGCCGGGGGGTTCTTCGCCCCCTCAGCTTTTGAGGTGAGAGGGCGAACTATATATTTCGCCCCCTCCCCAGAAAAAATTTTGGTTTCATATTGTAAATTTATGTTTAAATTTCAAATATGGGAAAATGGAGGGACTGCCTCCTCGATATATAATGTGAGGGGGCGAGCTGTCTATCTTGTGATAGTGAAAAGCGCTTTTCAGTCCATTTGTCTTTGGAACATTTAGATTATTACTAAGTTAAATCCCTTTATACATTTTAATTTCAAAAACGGGAAACGCAGGGACTGCCCCCTCTATATATTATGTGAGGGGGCGAGCTATATATATTGTGATAGGGAAAAGCACTTTACAGTCCATTGTCTTTAGAACATTTAGAGTGAGTATTAACAGCAAATTATATATTTATGATAGAAAAGCATGAATCCGCCCTGTCATAAATCTTCTTGAAATACATAAACCAATGGCTCAAATACTTTATATTCTAATGACTTTTTTTTACTAATTTGTGAAGTTAAGATATAAAAATTATGCATTATGTAATATATGAATACATGTATTTTTTTTCACTAAAAATTAGAAGTCTAGTTCAATATTTTTCTAAGAAGTGTTAAGACATGAAAATTTTATTGCTAATCTTTCTTTTAAAACTATATAAAGCATACACCATTTAGTCTTTTTTAAAAACTTTTTTTAAAAATTTATTTGTAAATTTCGTAAGTAAAGTAGCACAAAACACCAAGTTACCATTAGACCTTAGACAACGACCTATAACATAGAACGACTTTAAAAAAAATTCTACGCAGTGTTTCAAAGAGCAGACAGCTCTCTATTAGTTACTTTTTTCAAATATTTTATATTATTTGTAAATTTCGTAAATAAAGTAGCACAAAACAGCAAGTTACCATTAGACCTTAGACAACCTATAACCTATAACAACCTTTTTTTTTAATATTTTCTACGCAGTGTTTCAAAAGAGCCGACAGCTTTCTATTAGTTAGTTTTTCAAATATTTTGTATCGTTCGTTTCTCATGTCTTTTGTAATGGTACTCCTGAAATTTTAACTACGTATTTAATTGAAAATAAGGTAAGAAAACAGTTTATATTATATAATGTGTATGAAATTTGTAGTATTTTGATTTTTTAAAATTTACTGTATAATTTTTATAGAGCTTAATTCAGAGCATTTTTTAACATTAACACTGGGCGGCGACACTAGTGTCGCCCAATGAATAAAAAATGTTGCCTAATAGCAATTTGAAAATCAAATAACATGGGCGACAATGAACGTGAAGTTATCATGAAAAGTTTTTCCCTGCCCATGTTTTGAAAAAGTTGTTCCCTTCCTATGACTACAAAAATTTTGTAATCAATATTTTTCTGTTTCTGAAATTTCCATTCTTTTCGCACTTTGTGCATGTCTGATACTTACTAGGAACTCGTGAACCAAATTTGAAGCATGCTGCATGTAGTTCATGATGACTAGTGGTTTCATACATACAGACAACAGTGTTCAAAAACCACTTTTTTAGAATCAGCACCCACCAGGGGTTTTTCAACAAAAATTTGTTACTTTTTGTGGATAATTTTTTTAAAACTACATATCGAAAGAAAATTCCGAAAATTAAGTATTAATATTCTTCTAACGTGGTCGACACCTGAGCTAACCATACGCAACTTTTGACTGACTAAGGTAATCATTACTTTGACCAGGAATATATTTATTAACAACGCACCAGTTCCATATATTTGTTTGGCCAATCCAAAAACAAACTCGTTGTTTCAAGTCAAAAACCAGAATAGCATATCTGAACTATATACGAGTTAAAACGTACTTTAAAATAAATTAAAAATTTTAAATTCCAGTTCCAGATCTGCTTATAAAACATTTTAAAATTTTGAACATTGCATTTTAAAACAAGATATTAATCTCTTTAGAGTTTTTAATAGTTTATACAAATTATTCAAACATTTTGTAAAGATTTTTCTGTCTTTGTTTTAATATTAAATCATCTATGAAAGAAAAACGTCTTAAAAAAAACCAATAGTTTCAAACTAGTATTTGGTTGGAAATTTTTGACGTCACTATTGCGAGCGTCGAAGATCGAGAAACTAGTTCGGACGCATTTGGAACCCTAAAAATGCGGTCAGCCGTGAACGAGTGGCTAGAAAGAGGTTTCGAGACAGGTTACCTTCATCTTCGGACATCGGAACAACTTCACTCAGAATTTTGACATCAAAATTTCTGTTCCCGAGCGTGTTTGGGAGAGCTTCTTTAGGCTTAGTAGTTCAGTAGGCCATGTTTTTTCCTATCAGTTTAGGCGATGACTTGCAATCTTCGTCAAGCAGGCAGATTTTTATGCCAAGAAGGAGTTCTTTAACTGTATTCTTCATATGTCAAAGGAGTTCTAGCAAGAATGTATAACCAAAATAAGTCATGATCTTTCAAACTCAGTCCACAAATCCGCAGATTGGAGCTTTTTACAATGCAGAAATGAAACAGGTTCTAAAAGAAATAAAATAGCCCACTGTCCTGTTACTTGCATACTTACTAAAATTCTTATAGAAAAATAAGTAGGTTTTAAACAGTAACGGTCATCTATAAACGCTTCTATACACAATGTATATACTCATATGGATAATTCAGTTGTGATTTATGATTTCAAAAGTCGAAAGTGTCTGGTTTCATGATTTTTTTTTCTCAAATTTAATTAACATTCTTTATCGTATGTTACATTTATATCGAGTTCGAAGAATAGTTATGCCAAATTGCTTGAGGTTAAATGCTAGCATCTGTTCTGGCGGCATTAGACGAGTTGGAAAAGGTGGCCGAAGCTTAAAATAGCGAGACATTTTAATTTTCAACCCACATTAAATAAATTTAGCTGCAATCATGGTTTTCTACATTTTATTAAAGAAAATTGCCTTACTCAATAATAGACATCCAAACCTTTTGAAAAGAAAGTGTTACTTTCAAGAGGACTAGAAGCAAGGATCATTACAAGAAAAGTGATCATTGAGTGTCAAAAATTAATTTGAAAATAAATTTCTTTAATTTTTTTCAAATGTAGTTAAATGTTTATACTTCAGATAAATCTCAATGATTTTTTTTATGGGACCCTAATTTTAGTAGAAAACTTAAAATATGCCGGAAAGAATCGGAAAGCAAAAAGTAAACTAGTTGACATAAGATCTAAGAATTTTTCAAATATAGTTGAATGTTTATACATCAGATGAAGAAATTGTTCTTGTTTGAATATCAAAACAAATGCATCTTATCTGCTTAAAGTAATTGTTTTACATACTTTATCAGTAAAAAAAAATTCCTTCTGTGTTTGTCTTACTTGGCGAAAGCTTTATAAGAGGGTCTCTGATCAAGCACACATGCTGGAATATATATATTTCTACCTCTGCCCTCCCCCTCACCCCTATGAATACCTTTTTGAAAGTCAAGATAAATGTTCCTGACTAATTTATGCAATCTTACAAAAAAAAAAATCTTACAACAAATTACGAATTACTTTATTCTCAATATAATAACATTTACGAAACTTAGTTAAAAAATAATACTTGAAAATGGTTAAGAACATGATTTTCCTCTTAAATTCCCTCTCAAAGTGCTTTGATTTCCTTAATTATAATCTTAAGTAAAGTTAAAGTACCGTAATCTAAAGGCTTATGAGCGGGTCTCTGACCAAGCACACAAGCCGGAATATATATGTACCTAACCTACCGTAATCTATAATCACGCGTGACTGACACTACATCAGAACGATTTAACCAATTTCGTTTGCATAGTTCATAATTATTTTATATTTATTTAAAAAAAATATTGTATGTCAGTATACCCCTTAGCATATAGTATTTTTAGCAATCAGTAACATTTTTTTAAAGTTATTATTTAACTAAAAATAATAAAAATGTCCTGGTGTGACTGACACTACACGAAAGTTCGTAGATTTTTGGCTATCATGAAAATTCGAATTTCTTCTGATTGCGCAGTAATTCAGCATTATACCACTGCTTATTTTAAGTATAAGGTTTCAGGCTAAATATATTAACTGCAAAAAAGTATTGAAATACCATAGGAAATAATTTATTAGCATTTTTGTGCGTGACTGACACTACATTCAATTCTTGACTGACACTACAGTGTGAATTGTATCACAGATATGGAATTTTAAGCAATAATAACACAACATATGTTAATAATTTTGAGCATGGAAAGTTAAAAATTGCATAAATGGTAAAATTATGGTTGGAAAAAGATACACAACGTCCCCTAAAGTAGGTTTCTGGTAATTTTGTTAAACTCTAATTTCTTCTTCAAAATGCAGCAAACCAACCAAATCAATATTCTACCAGTGCTTATTTAATGCATAAGGTTTAAAACTGAATCATTTAATAGCAAAAAAGTATTGAAATATCAAAGGAAATAATTTATTAACACTTTTGTGCGTGACTTACATTACATTCAACTTGTGACACACTACATCATGTGAATTGTATCACAGAAATGGAAATTTGGGCAATAATAACAAAACGTATGTAAATAGTGTTGAACATGGTAAGTTAAAAATTGCGTACACGGTAAAAATATAGTTACAAAAGGTTACTCAAGGTCCCCTAAAGTTGGTGTCTGGTAGTTTCTTACTTCTTTATTCAATAGCATTTTCTGAAAAACCACCCTGAAGCCACGCAAAAAGACTTCCCGACTATTGCAGATGTTTCAGTTTTACTGAATAAGCATCTTTACTAAACATTTGCCAACAAAATTTTTAACGATAATTTAACTAAAAAAGGAAATAAAGTTCTTTTTCAGAATTTTGTTGAGAGTTATATTTCTTTTTACAACATTTAAATTTGTTTTATCCGCCCTGTAGTATTTTGGGGGATTTAATGAAACATTGGAAGTTGTTTTAAGAAGGTATTTGTTGAATAAAAAAAAAAAAAACAACGGAGTAATTTTTGAGTGTCAGGGAATCGGAAGTATTTATCGTCTTTGATTAGCATATATCATTTAATCTACTTATTTTGCCCTTTGCACAGTTGTCAGAAATGTATAATAGTGATATGTTTGGGCAGATTTCTTATTCAAAGTGAAAAAATCTTCAAAATGTGAGTCAAATTTGATAGAAAGTGTGACTTCTTTTATCCCCTCCTCACTGTATCACGAAGTCCATCAATTGGCCTTTTACCATGACTGAAGGCAAAGATGACCATGACTTTTGGAAAAAAATTACCACCCAAGGTTGTCAAATGGTTGGAGGATTGCAATGGAGGCGAAATACTTTTAATTGAAGTGTTGTCCGTAAAGTGGTTTTTGCTTTCATTTTCTTGAAATTTTTGTAATTTATTCCCTCCTTATAACTTCCCATTTGCTCTTTTTTTTCTTTTAGCTGTTGATATAGCCATCTTAAATCAAAATTTTCAAAATATAAGAAATCTACAAACATTATAGCTAATCTAAAACATCTAGATCAAAAAGAAGTTGTGACTCACACTACATCGTGACTGACACTACAAAGCTAAAGTGTGTTATAAATCGAGAAAATGCTTTTCATTTTAAAATTAAGAGGCGTGGAATTACACAGAGGTTACTAAAGTAAGAAAATATCGTAAAAAATTTGAAGTAAAGCTTAAGTAAAGTTTTTTAAAGTTATAGAAACTTTTCTATCTTTTCGTGACTGACACTACAGTCGAAAAGATTTTTATCTTCCTAATTAAATATCGTTTAGTTATAAATACCAATTAATAGTGTGTTTTTAAGGTAGTTCTGATAGTGTATTTTAATAATTTTATCAAAAAATCTGATAAAATGTGCTTCGTACCTTAAAATTCATTTGTTCAAAATGATGAAAAAACACGAGACCATGCTTTCAAAACAAAACGGATATTTTGAAGCTGCTGTGTTGCCAAAGATGAAACAATAATAGTTGTTGATACAAAAATAATAAAATTCAAACCTTTCTAAAGCAAATATAAAAGTTGCAAGTGTAGAAAAAAATATTTTTTTTTGCAGTCGTGGTCTCTTCTGACGTGGAATTACCCTATAGTATCCAAGTTATTGTTGCAGATACTGCTGTTTATCTGCCCACGGCAGAATACACTTGGTAAATAAACTGAAGAGAACAGGGGAAAAACCACTTGCTTCGTAGAAAGCTTTCCCAAATAGGCCTCTTTGGTGATAATAGCGAGAAATCGCCTAAACTATTGTAAAGAAACCGGTTACTCGCTTTGTTTTTGTTTCGCGGCATTTCTGATTCACGTCAGAGATCAGTGGACACGAGTCACACGTTTGTACCGCGAATGAAGAACTGAAATAAAAAAACTGGTTTCCTGTCGCCAATGTCCACCAAGAAGACACAATTACGGTAAGAATCCTAATAAATCAAGCACTTTTTCCCCTATATTCTTCAATTGTGATGCACTTTTCCTTATTGTAGGACAGTAAAGAAAAAGGAAACGACAATTGTTTATTAAAAACACTTTATTACTTTGCTAAGGCACTCCAGTATACAGTTTAGTGAACAAACTTCAGTAAGCCAAGCAACTATTTGTAATACTGGATAAATTGCTCCCGGGCCTGTTTGATCTCAGAAAGCACGACAAATTTTGTCTTCCACAAAATGGCGCTGTAAAAAATATTCCACACATGGCGACAAGTTAGAACTTTCTCTCTAAATGGTGAAATAGTTTTAAAAGAGCGTTAAGAGTATGAAGTTAAGGAGATTCTTGGCGCAAAAAAAGTGAGGTTTTCTGAATGTCGCCAAGCAACTGTAGTAAGCCTAAACAAACCACTCAAACAATGTTAAACTAAGCATCGTTTTTCCTTAATATTGATAAGTTTATCCAGTATATAATAATATAGATCTTTGTAAGCGATGAGTAACAAAAAACGTTGCATAATGTATGAAACCGTCATTCGAATGACGAGATTAGCTGTTAATTTTCAAAGTCATTCTTCAGTTCAATTCATACTGTCGTAATACGGCAATGTTCAATATAATGCTCATAATTACAGATTTTCTGGATTAGGAAGTTTGTGCAAAATGCCTGTATTTCCATCAAGTAAAGCATAATCCCCTGCAAATAATAAAAAAATTATATTATGGCATTTTGATTATAGAATATTACAGTTATATAATGTAAATATTTGAATCTTACTAATTTCAATTAGTATTAAAACTGGATTAGTTTTCGTTAGCAATTGTGTGTTAAAAAAAGAAAAAAAAGTTGCATTTTATTTTATTAACTCGTTAACGATAACTTTGGGGATACCATAATTCCCTTCATTTGCGAAAAAACCTAGTTAAATTTTAAGTTTTATTTTTTTTCGTCCAACTTATTTTTTCCTACATAAATTTTTCAGGACTATGCACTTAATTTTGATTTTTTGTTTATTTCGTAGCACTTTAGCAGAAAGCTAATACGCTTGCCAAGTTTCATGCTTATCGTCTTTAACGGGTTTTGTTGAAAGAAATTTTCTTTCTTTAAGTTTATGTATGACTTATGACTTTCTTGGTGGGGGGCAAGATCGCCAAGCACTGCGACTTTAAGTCTATTGTACTAAGCCCCAGAAATGACACAATCACAAGAGACACACAAAGAAAGAGACGACACAAACACATAGACAAATAACAACATTTATTGACGGTCACAAACATCCATGCCTGACCGGGATTCGAACCCGACCCCAGCAGCTCCAAAGGCTAGAATCCTAACGAGTGTGCCACCGGGGCGGCTAAGTTTATGTAAGTATAACCCTTCAGTTCATGAGGAAAAATACCCAACTAATAAATATATAAGTTGTTTTGAAAAGATCACGCTTTATTTAAAAAAAATGACACATAGTTTCATCATCTCACTAACTTTTTCAATTTTAAATTTCTGAAGCTAGTTTTAAAACTAGTTCTTCTTAAATACAGCTAAAAGTAGTTTTCTGAATTTTTCAAAGAGCAATTCTTTAACTCAATGGGCATGGTCAGATCTTGAGTATGGCAATATAAATGCTGAAATAATTTTTTTTCTCAAATCTAAATTGATAAATCAATATTACTGAAGAACAAATCAACTATCGAAAAACAAAAGAAAAAGGAATGAAAGCTGGGAGGAATAACGTCACCTAAACCAAATCAGTTTAACAATCTGAAAGTTAACTGTACCTGTTTGGAATTGTCTGGTTGCACCATGTAGTCCAGCTATGCACGGTAAACCGTACTCTCTACTTACTACTGCACCTGAAAAAGGCAGAAAAGAATTTTTGTAGCTACTACTATAATACCGATACAAATGATGGAAATTAAAAAAAGTTAAAATGAAAAATTAATAGCAAACTCAAAGCTCCAAAGTACAATAAATCTTTAATAATAATGAATGTTATACTCAAAGTTTGTATGTTTTGCGTCTTTGTTTAAAACATTAATTATAGTGATTTTTGTTTAATAATAACAACTATACATGTCACCGTTAACTGCTTTTATAATTTATTTTTGGTTTTGAGAACCGTACTAATGCAATATTTAAACTATGATTGTTGATCAAGAAAAGAGATTTCATATATTTGAAAAATGACTACATATTTTATTGTTAACTGAGTTCATAAACATTTTTGTTTGGTTTTAAGAGTAGTATTAATGAAAATTTTAGCCATGATAGTTGAAATAGAGAAAAAACTTTATATATTTAAAAGGGAAAGTATATTTAAGCAGCAAAAATATAACAATAAACCTTTGTATGCGGAAGACGCAGTACCAATTAACACAGGCACAAAAAAATAATAAGGATAAATCTGACGCTGTAGGTATAGGCCAGTCAATTCGTCCATAAAAGGGGGTGATTTGGGAAAGTTTTGGTGTAGTTTTTTTTAAAGTTTTACTTTATGTTTTCGAGGTCGCTGATCACGAATCTGAACTTTTCCACCTCGTATCTTTTCCGGAAATTGAGTTATAAGCAAAAAACATGAAAAAAATCGGACTTTTTTCAGTTTTTTCATTATAACGCAAAAACTGTCGATTTTAGAGAAAAAAAGTCAATTATGAATTTGAAGAGAATAAAATTTCCTATAATTTTTGTGCATACAAGATACTTCTAAGATGAATAGTTTAGCAGCTAGAGCGCGTCGAAAACAGGTAAAATATCGCGCCCCCTCCTAGCTATCTGGACTTGACACCAAACATTGTCCTTTCCATTATTCCTTTTTCACTTAAATGCCGCTTTATACTTATGATATCTATCGGTGTCAATGGTATACTTAATAACATGCATTTGCTGTACATTTTACACTTAAATAAAGAAATTTCTGTATTTCAGTCTTTAAAAGACCAATTTCGGTCAATGCATTCGGTTTTTCGACAGCGGAAATGAGGCGCGACGGTATTAGTAACACATGTTTTTCTCCGAAGGGCACCAAAATAAATCACACGCTTTAAAAATTAGTGTTACCCTAAGTACCTGTTTCAATTAACCAGTGAGTATATAAGTAGTTTAGTTGACGCTACCCTTATCGGTTCTGAGCTGATAAGCGATGATAAGATATACTATTCCCATTTACAAACGGAAAGTGGTTAAAACTTAATGGGTTTTTTTTGGGAAACGCTTTACTTTGTCGGTCTTTTTGAAAAAATTACCGGAGGATGTTTTTCCTGGGGTTTGCGTCGCGTTAATTCTATTTGCAGCCATGCGTCAACTTGTTCAGTTGCTTTCGGACACAGCTCACTTCTTAAGTTAAGGTTTATTTTGAGAAATGTGACAGCCTCAAAAATACGATGTCTGTGTGTTTTATTTGTGACAGTTTGTTGGACGATGGGAGTACTACATCGGTGGTTAAAATAAAAGGCATAGAATCATTCATTGAAGCAAGTAGAAAAAGAAAAGATGGAAAAGGAGCTTTTTTGAAAGAAAAAAAATTGATAACTGTACACTTAAAGTGTAGGAAAAGTTACATTAATGAAAAATTAATTGCTGCTCATCTGAATAAGACTGAAAAGCAAAGAACGAATTCTTCGCAACAGTTACGGTCATCGGTTCCTGAGTTTGATTTCAAAACTCATTGTTTTTTGTGTGGGGTCCAGATAAATGAAGAATATTTCGCAGCCCAATATAAAACAAAAGCAATAGATCGCGATCGTGTTTATAGTGTTCGACAAATTGGAGTGAGAGACACTATCGTCAAAGCAGCAGAAGCTCGAAATGATGAATATGGGCGCTCCATAATGCATCGAATAGAATCAGTTATTGATTTACCAGCTGCAGATGCTCAATACCACAACATTTGCTTAAAGGAACTTTACAAACGGCCAAAAGTTCAAGAAAAGAAGAAAAGGGGGCCATTTACTGAGAAAATTGACAAAGCAATGGAGTGCATTTACGAATATCTTGAAAATAATGATGACGAGTGCCAGTTTTTTTTAGAAGAACTCATGGATAAGATTGAAGGGGATTTTCAGCCCGACATGAAGACTGTGAAAGCTCGTCTTATTGAAAAGTATGGTGAGGGAATTGTATTCGCAAGCTGTAAAAAGAAGAAAACTATTATATGTTTGAAGAATATGGGTGTTAAAATACTAACTAGTGCGTGGTACCAACAAACCTGTGCATCGGAGCAAGAGGAGAGACTTCGAGTTGTTGAAGCCGCTGCTAAAATAATTTGCGAAGACATTCGATCACAAATGTATACAACAACCGAATACCCACCCCCCGATCGTTTCATGGAAGAAAGCGCAGCTGTTGTTCCAGAAACATTAAAATTATTGTTGGAGAAGCTAATAATACATAGGAAAAAAGGAAACATTAAGAAATGGGAAACTAAATGTAATGCGATTGCTCATAGCATTATTGCAGCAGTTAGGCCAAATTCATTTTTGTCAAATGTTCAAGTTGGATTAGCAGCTTTCTTATATAAGAAGTATGGATCCCGAAAACTAATAGAAGTGTTGTCGTCCATGGGATTTTGCAGCTCATATTATGAAGCTGTACGTTTCGAAGTATCAGCTGCCATGAAACCAGACTTTGAAATCGATAGTAAAGGATTTTGTCAGTTTGTTTACGATAATGCAGATTTCAATACGCAAACAATTGATGGCTATAACACTTTTCATG
Organism: Hylyphantes graminicola; assembly: GCA_023701765.1. NCBI lineage: Eukaryota > Metazoa > Arthropoda > Arachnida > Araneae > Linyphiidae > Hylyphantes > Hylyphantes graminicola. The sequence goes on along the minus strand of CM043114.1, from coordinate 1,752,554 downwards.
TGATGGGTGGTATTTGCACCGTAACCCCAGACACTGCGGTAGCGTCAGATACAAGCATTAATAGGATAACTTCTGTTCCAAATTCAGAGTGTCTTGGAGCTTTTGGGACCGTCAGTTTAAAACATTTTGACTCTAAAGATAATGCAAAAGGTACGAAAATAATTGATCTTAACAACCATTTCGAAGAATCCAAAAAAAGTACTTTGGACACTACATCGGATATGATGTGGCTCTACAGCAAGTACAAAGGTTATCCAGGTACACCTGGGTGGAATATATTTATGGAGAAGGCAACATCAGAATTCTCATCTCAAAAGACATTTGTTTCTTATCTTCCGTTCATAATTGCTCCACCTACAGACTATGACACCATTTTCACATCATTGATGCATGCAGCTGAGAAATGCAAAAAAATTGGTCAGAGTACTTGTTTGGTGACTTTTGATCAGCCATTGTATCTGAAAGCGAGATACATTATATCCAACTGTACAGATTCTATACTGCAGAATGTGGTTCCTCGGTTGGGTGGATTTCACTTATTGATGTCTTTTTTGGGCTCTATCGGATACATAATGGAGGGCAGTGGCCTGAAGGATGCGCTTCACACTATTTATGCCATGAACTCTATAGACAAAATAATGAGTGGAAAGGCGTATTACAGAGCCGTGAGAGCTCACATATTAGCTCAAGAATCAATCATGAAAATCGTCTTGAACGAGATAAAATTTGATGAGGACTTGGAACGCAACTTATCCGACATGTTATGTAATTTTATGGAACCAGCCACTGTTGAATTGGAGTTTGAAGAGTGTCTCGAACTTAAACAAAAGGTGGAAGATCATCTGCAACAGTTAATAGCACGTGGTCCAACTGCTCAGCTTTGGGTCCAATATTTAGAAATGGTCAACCTTGTAAAATTATTCATAAGATCGGAAAGAACGGGAAACTGGAACTTGCATCTCAAAACGGTTTGGAAAATGTTGCCATATTTCCATGCATCAGGACATTTTCCGTATGCCAAATGCAGTCATTTGTATTTACAAGATATGCTTAGCTTGAAGGAAACTATGTCAGAAAACGAATACAATCAACTTACTTCTGAGGGATTCTTCACTATCCGTCGATCAGAAAAGTTCTGGTGTGGAACTTGGACGGACATGGTAATTGAACAGTCTCTTATGAGAAATATGAAAATTTCTGGGGGTCTGACCCATGGCCGCGGAATCGGTCAAGGTGTAATATCAAGGTGGACTCTTGGGATGACATCTATGCAACATGTTTGTGAACAATTAGAAGCTTATTGTAATGTTGCATACCATTCCTCGGAACAACATGTTGTCCTTAAAGACTCAAGAATAGAGCGTGATGATAAGGATTGTGAAAAAATAAGTAAATGGTTCCTGCAGCATTTTCCATTTCCAGATAATCCTGATCTGTTCTCCATTAGTACTGGTGTTGTAGCCGATGAACGAGTCAAGTGCCACAACGCTAGGGAATTGGGCGCTAAAAGTATTGGAAGAATTGTAGGTGAAAACTTTGAAACTGTTAAGTTTAAACGCAGTGACAGAATATTACCCCTTGCTGCTATGGATAACTCTATACAGATTGGTGAAGAATCAGTTGTAATCAACCCAACTACACTGTTCCAGAGGATCAGCATTGCAAAACAATCGGATGAAGAGTTGGAAGAATACCTAAAGTACGACTTAGGACCTTACTCTCTATCCCTATTCGACAATGGTTGTTTAAGAAAAGGACAAAAATCCACTTTGTACAAAACATTTAAACACATTGAAAATATGAAGTTCAATGAAAAATTTCAATACGTCATTGATGGTGGATTTTTATTACACAGAGTAGCCTGGCCCGTAGATCAATCGTTTGATGCTATCTGCGAAAACTACATAGAATATGTCAGATCAAACTATCAATCACATGCTGTAGTTGTGTTTGATGGCTATCCAGATTTGGCAGAAGGTGGAACCAAAAGTGCTGAGCGAATAAAAAGGGCCAGAAAACTTTCTTCCGCTGACATCATATTTGAAGAAAAAATGGTACCAACAATGTCTAAAGAAAAATTCCTTTCTAATCCAAGAAACAAACTGCGTTTAATTCATTTATTGATGACAAAACTTTCTGCAGCAGGAATGATCTGCAAGCAAGCTAAAGAAGATGCAGATACACTAATTGTGAACACCGCCATATCTTTAGCTCCAAAACACGAGACTGTTGTTATGGTTGGTGAAGATGTGGATTTATTAGTGATCTTGGTAGGCCTCTGTAAGTTTGACAATGTGTTCTTTTTAAAGCCAGGAAAGGGCCAATCCCCATCAGTAGCCTTTTCCCCAACAGATGCAGCAGAGAAAAAAGTTGCAGAAAATATTCTCTTCCTTCATGCAATGAGTGGTTGTGATACCACGTCATCTCTTTACATGAAAGGAAAATTAAAATTCTTCAAGACTCTTACTAAGAATCCTGATCTTGCAGAGGCCAGCCAAATATTTTACGCCTCCAACTCTACTCAAGACATGGTTGCTGATGCTGGTGAGCGTTTTCTGGTCTCCGTATATGGATACAATGGTAAAAAGGCACCTTCTCTCAATCACTTGAGGTACATTTACTATATAAAAGCCGCATTTAAAACCAAGACCAACATTGCTGCTCTTCCGCCATCCTCCGCAGCAGCAAGGCAACACTCTTTACGAGTATATTATCAAGTTCAGCAGTGGCGTGGCATTGAACTAAATCCAGAGGACTGGGGATGGAGAAGGACAAAGAATGGTCTTGTCCCAGTTACAACTTTACTTCCTCCAGCACCTGAAGCTGTTCTAAAGTTGGTTTTCTGCAGATGCAAAAAAGGCTGCAGAAAAAATTGTGGGTGCAGAAAGGCAGGTCTTAAATGTTCCAACTTGTGCTTGAACTGCGAAAGTGTCTGTGAAAATTTCAAAACTGTGTATGAAGATCACATGGAATCAGAAATCGAGGAAGAACAACTGGATTCTATGTTCCTTGATCCAGCTTTTTAACAGGTAAGTACTATTACTTTTTAACTCAAATTTCTTTTTTAAAGTAAGGAAAAAGCGTAACTCAAACTATTTTTTTGTCATAGAACGGGCGTACATCGATAACTCTGGTCCTTAAGAAAAAGACGTAACAGAATTTAACCTCTTGTATATTTGTATTGTAATTGTAAAAAACTTATTTTTTAAAAAATAAATTCATTATTCCACAGTTACTGATATTGTACTTCTTTCTAATTAAATTAAATTATAATTGGTGTAAATTGCATCTTTTTGGGGAGAAAATCTGAAATAAAATAAACTTCCAGGTAGCAGAAATAGCTGTGAGGAGGTTAAGATCCATTCCTAGGGTGAATGATCAAGGTCGCATCGGGGTGCGTCTTTTTGCCTGCTTTTTGGCGCTTGCTAGCCACTTAACTATTGCTCTTACAAAGATGTTGTATATACAAAAGTTATAGAAAATTTTATTTTCTTCAAATTCATAATTAACTTTTTTTCTCTAAAATTGATAGTTTTTGCGTTACAATGAAAAAACTGAAAAAAGTCCGATTTTTTTCATGTTTTTTGCTTATAACTCAATTTCCGGAAAAGATACGAGGTGGAAAAGTTCAGATTCGTGATCAGCGACCTCGAAAACATATAATAAAACTTTAAAAAAAACTACACCAAAACTTTCCCCTATTTTTCCCCATTTGACTGGACTAGTACTTAAAAAAAGTAATTAAGGTTAATCTAAAGGTAAGCAGCTATGTGAAATATAATGGTCTGTCTCTATTAGGCAATTTGCGTTGCCAAACAACGAAAATAACTTTTTATAAACATTCCACTTGATATTTCACCCAAATTTATTGGTATAGCAAACCTTCATTTAATTTTCAATCTAGCCAAAAATCGGTAATGAACAGACCGCCCATTATATCATAAATGGACCTCTGAAACTAAGAACGGTTGGGATGGAGAGCTACGGACGGACCAGATGGAAGAAAAACTCCACAATGTCGATGCCCAATATTCCGTTTCATAATTGATTTGAATTTTAAGAATTGCAAAATAGGTTATCAAATTGGAAATAAAAAAAAAATTTACCATGTGAAATCAAGCCGCCAAGTTCCGTCACGACTCCAGATAGCATAGGAAAGTATGGAGACCAACCGATGTCCGTGCTGTATGTAACAAGAATCTCTCCTGACTGGAAAACATTAAAGTAATAACTATATCAATTATTGAAAATTTATATTGATAGTCAATTCATTAACTACAGTCCACACTACCGAAATTGTTAATGCAATTGCCAATTTCGCTAAAGGTTGCCCTAATAAAAAAAATTCGGGGTTACCATATTTGGAGTAAAATTGCCGGCCACGTTTCTTTAGTTTAACAGGGTTATCACTTGTTCCCTTTTGCTTCTAGGATAATTATACTTTGTTTCGTCTAACTAGACGTCTGTTGTAAGATAAGATCGATGGTCTCTGTCTAACTACGAGGAGATGCAGGATAAATAGGAAGAAAAGAAGGCAAATATTTATCCCTTATATTTTCACTATCTGCACTTTTGTCCGTATTTTTAGTCCAAGATGTTACCAACCATGCTATCCCGGCCTCAGCACCAACGTATTTCCACTGTTCAAAATTTGGCGCTGGGTTTCACTAGACATCAAGTTCATAGTTGCTGCAACGGCTGTGTGGTGAAATGTTTTACTGTATTTTCGGTATTCGAATAAACCATTTGAACGATTTGGACATTAAAAGGATTTTTGAACTTACTTTTCCAATGAACATGTTTCACGTCTTGAGTGACAGCAGTTTCACCTTAATACAATTAAGATATTATTTGGTTAATCGATGTAGTTGGTAGAGCTTACAGTGTGGAACCACCAAAAACACCCGGAAATCAAAGCATGAGTTATTTATGTCACTTGAAACAACACATCCTTAACTCATAAGTAAACTTTTAGTCAAGTTCAAAAATAATGGTGAAGAAACAAATAGAGTTTTCAGCCAATCAGGGAAATTAAATATTTTGATACTCTATTGTATTTAAAAAAAAAGTTTTTACTTGTAAAAGTGAGGCTTCTTCTAATGTAATGGCAACTCGTACAAATCCTTTGGCTATCCCTTGGCTGACAGGAATACCTAAAATTATTTATTAATGCAAAATCACACCTTTTAAGGGTTTTAAACTTTAATTTCTTTACGCAATAAAAAGTTTTAGTAATTACAGTATGGCAAAAAAATGATGATTAGTAATGAATGATGAAAAATAAAAAAAAATTCTGAATTATGAAAATGTTTTTTTTTAAATTTTTTTTACAGAATAAATTGTATTTATTGCAAATTACATCACAAAATATATTTATTACAAATTTTATATTATGCTTTTTTAGTTTCGTTTAATATCTGTATTAGATAGCGTAAAACGTATTTTTTACAAACTGTTCATTATGCTACTATTTTTTTATTAACATAGGGAAGCATAAAACACATTTAGTACACATTGAACTTTATGCTGCTTTTTAATTTATAGTTGAATGAGGAAGCATAAAAATGTAACTTTATATCAATAGAAAAGGCGTGAGATAAGTAATCCATAATATAAGTGTGATATTATTTGGTTTGGCTCAAAGTCCTTACAGCATGTTATCGCACAACTACAAAGGTAAAAACAAAGAAACATATGTTATCTCTTTATTATGTATGAAAAATAAATAGTTACCTTTCATTGAAAAATGTCCATCGTTTTGAATGACAGGCTGATTGTCCATGTTAATCTACAAAAACACCTTGATTTCAATTTCGAATAAAGATAAAAATAAAAGTATATTTTTAGGCACTATTTTTTCAAAGCTTTTATTAAATATAAATATTTTTTTAGCTTCTTTGTGGTCATTTCTTCATCCTGAAGGCAAAGTAAAGTAAACCAAATTTACAGTAATTATAGAGTACACATATAAATTTCTGATTAGGTCTTCAAATTCAATATCAAAAAGCAAAAATATTTTTTTAGCGTCTTTGTGGTCATTTCTTCATCCTTAAGGCAAAGTAAAGTAAACCAAATTTACAATAATTATGGCGCACTCATTTAATTTCCTGATTAGGTCTTCAAATTAAGGATCAAAAAGCAAGGTTTAGGGACAAAGTGTTTAACCAGGCGCGTACTTTTGTAAGTTTTAAGTTTAAAAGGACCGTTTCGGAAAAAAAAATCCATAAGTTCATGTCTTTAAAAACGGAGAAAAACGAATGTCGTCAATTCGAATGTAGCGCTAGCGTACATTTCTTCCAGACTATCACAAACGTATTTAAGTTTACGTTCTGAGTAACTCTAATACGGTGCGGTATGCCACTTTTGCTACCATGCTTTCCATAAAACGGTACACTCTTAAAACAAAAGAGTGAAATCCTCTCAGGAGAAGTGCATTTTCGACACTGGAAGGGAGTGAAAATAAACTCACACTGAGTTAAAATTGCCCGATTGTTTTAAGAGTGTACGGATTATATTTATTAGAAGAAAATATAGTTGATACAACTTACATACACCGAACTCTTAACAACACCTAACTTTGTATTTTCAAATAGCTCGATTTTTCATTGTTTGAAAGCTCTGGTGTCATCTGCGCCACTTGTCCGCAGTTCAAATTTCAAAGCATAGGGGACTGTGTGGAGATCCCGTCGGAATTTTAACTAAACAAAAGAGTGAAATCCACTCCTATAGGAGAAGTGCATTTTCGACACTGGAAAGAGTGAAAATGAACTCAGACTGAGTTACAATCGCTCGTTTGTTTTCAGAGTGTAACTTAAGCAATGGGTGAATGGAACGGCCACGCCGACAGTGACGTCAAAACAATGTCAAATCCCAGCAAACAAAACCCCCTACAACTAATTCGTCAAAACCTTTCAGTCCCAAAAATTTACTACACTACAGAAACATCTGATATTCACAAAATAAGCTTATTTTAGGTTAAAAATAAGAATTCCATAAGAAAAAAAATATTAAAGTTTTTTATATGGTTTTGAAATAATGCCAAAATTTTTTAACTGTGGAAAACAACAAAATAAAAATATATGTATTACCTGAAAACATTTCGTATTATATATTTTAAGGTATCTGACCATATTATTAAAAAAAAGTTTAGTAATTATTTTAACCGAAATTGTTTAAATTGTGTTTTAAAAAAGTGGAACTGAAGTGAACTTTTCAAAAATCAGGTGAAACGCTTGTTAGCTATTTTCTAAATAAAAAAAATAGTAGTTCTGACTTATATTGAGATTAATGTAAAATATTGTCTTATACAGTGGTGGAAATTGATTCATGAACTAACATTCTTTTCACCAGATCTCGCTTTGTATTAAGTGCTAACAATTCAAATTTTGTGTGTTGGATATTCAGAGCACAATAAAGGAATTTCACACATAATTTTTTCAAAAAATGATATTAAATAAAAAATATATCTAATTTTAGTTTTTAAGCATGTCAAATGAAGGAAATTGATTTATAAACTCAAATTTATTTTGAACCCAGGTACCAAATATTTTAACTAGTTCTTTATTTGAACTTCAGGGGAGCTTACTATCAGTGTTTATAAATAAGATTAAGGCCAAATTTGTCGAAGTTTATCTGTTTTATTCCCATTTTACTAAATAGGAAAGCTTGCGGGACTGCCTGAAGCCAAAAAGGTAAAAAATGACCCTTGTATAATATTGTAACAAATCTGTTAGAGAAATTAGCATATTAATTAAAAGATCAATAATTATAATTCTTATATATTTGAAGAATCATTCTAACTTCATCAAAAACCATCATTAAAAAAGGTGTAACCCTCGTGGGACGAGGGACAAAAGCAGGATTATTGGACTTGTATCCCAAAAAGTTACCATTTGTGTCAGCATTTGTGCATTACAAGGCGAATTTGTTATGAACAATCACTTCATGTAACTCCCAGAAGAGTAGGACAAATATTGATATCACCGTCGAACTTGAAATGTTCCAAAATGAAGGCTGGTTCAAAGCTTACTCTTCACCATAAGAACAGGCTATTAAAATATAGTCGTAACTACATTAAAATGGATTGGGTGGGGGTGGAGGGAGAGAAATAGGAAAAAAGTGACATTTGCTGATGAAAAAAAGTTCAATTTGGATTGACGTAATAGTTTAAAATGTTATTGAAAGGATCTTCGGAAATAACCAAGATCTGTCTTCAGCATAAATGATAGTGGTGGAAGTTTGATGGTTTGGGCCCCGATATCTTATGATTGAAGAAACAAGGTTATGTTTATGAAGGGCTGACACACAAACATCACTTTATTGCAGATTAGTTCTAGAAAATTCTTTGATTCCTTTTTGCATGGCAAAACTATGCTTTTGATTAGATTTTTATGCATGATAATGCAAGTATCCACATTTCAAACGAAATGGAAGACTGGTTAAATGAACTAAGGGTTGTTCATTTAGATCATCCTGCCAATAGCCATGACTTAAACCCCAAGAATAATGTCTGAGATCAATTGGTTTGAATAATTTACTCAAATGGTGTGTGGTTTTAATGAAGTGTGCCTCAGTTATGGAATAGAAGGACTTAATCATTAAAAACTGCAAATTGCTTGACCAAAACTTGACCCAAAGTTTTGTGTTGTCTATGAAAAACAAAATCAAGGATGCATAAGCGACAAAAAATAGTTTTAGCAATTATTAATTGAGATTGAATGTAAAAGTTCATAAATCAATTTCCCTATGCTAAAACTAAAGTATTAACAAAATAAATTGTTTACGAATTTATATAAAATTTTATTTACGTGTATAATTTATAATGCAAAGCCTGTATAGTATATAAAATTTAAATCGATAAAAATGCATTTAATAAAGAAATACTGTTAAAAAACTGTCAGTTCATAAATCAATTTCCACCACTGTAGAACAAAGTGTGAAGAATCGAATGATGTGTGTTTGGATGCCGTACCGGGACATAAACATTTGGGAAAAAAATATTGAAAGTGATGATACCAAATGGCATCACTGGGACTGAAAGTGCTAAACTAGAACGTTCAGGTCTTCATTGACACAATAATTAAGCACGATATTATTTCACGTCTGGTTTGAAAGCTCTAATGACATAACATTGTGGATCATGCTAAATCTTAAGTCCGGTAAAAATTACCTGAATCTTTCTGTGTGAAATGGGCACAAGAAGTACTTACGGGAACTGGGACACCCTTTGATATTTCCGGGAAAATATATTTATCCAGGACAGGGTGCCTTCTCCTTCTGTGGTTGGCTCTATAACGAAGGATAAAAGAAAATAATTTAGACAAGTCCAGGAAAGAAGCAATAATCTGTTCAAAACTTTCAATATACCCTGATAACAAATGCCATAGTTAAGATGTAACTGAGCAGTGTTGATGGTTGTCATGTTTTGTTCTCTCACTTGATGGATGGCCTAGTGGTTTGGATAGCAGAACATTACGCTAGCAGTTTGCGAGGTGTAACGGGTGCGAGTTCGATTGCCGCCTTCGCCCTGAGTGAACTTTCCTTTCTCTGTGACAGTAAAAATTCTTTCCTAGTCTGTCGGAAAGACGAGGGCTTATACAGTGTGAGGCAAACAAAAGTGGCCCCGGTCTAGAGATAGGATTACGTTGAAATGCTTGGCGAGAAAAACTCTTGAAGACGCCCGAAACCTGTTTTTGCATTGGTTGGATCGGATTTGCTTCACATTACTAGCTACTCATAGACTAGTGGCGAGTTCAGATCTTAGTTCGTATTGTATGAAGACGTCTCATAATGCAAATTTGTGTCTTGCAATCAATTTAGAATGTTTTGTATTAACAAAAAAGGAAATTTCCGATTCTCTAGGATAAATAACGACCGAAACAATCAAATAATCACTAGTGGGAACTTTTCTTGATCAGCTCTACAAACCTTGTTTATATTTCATTTCAACTAGCTTCTTAAACCGCAGCGTAGTTGCCGGCAAATGAGTCGCCGAGCGCTTGTTTGGGCTTAATATTGAAGCGATCAATAGCTTCAGTTAGCAAACCTGCTTTTGTTTTGGTTTTAGACTTCGCAACATTTCTGTCGTATTCTTCTCTCTAGACTGGGACCTCTTTTGTTTGCCTCACCCTGTATAAGCGGGTCTCTGATCAAGCAAATAAGCCGGAATATATATGTACCTACTCCTACCCCTACCAACCTGTTCGGTACCTGTAAAGCATAATAGGCCGTGCCCTAATAGGCCTCGTACCTTTTCTTCGAAAAAGTCAACAATCCCAACTGGACGTATATCGTGACGTCTAAAAGGGCTTCGGCGGCATTAAAGTTAAGCATGCCCATTACCAATTCAATTAGTAGGCCGACGAACTAAACAACACACCGTCCCACTAGTGTACTAATTTAGAGTTGTTAAGAGGGACTGTCAGTCCTATACACGTAATGCTTTATTTTTCAAATCACAGTTTCTTGTAAAGTATTTTTTAAACGTATGATCTGTTTGCACCAGATACGCAAATAGGGATGAAAGACAATTTAAAAAAGATTTGAAGGAACAATATCAATCAGTTTTTTAATTATTAATTTTTTTTAAAGCTTCATTTTGAGAATCGTGGCGACATCTGTAGGACAACTTGGCTTAATTGATAAAAAATATTTTTTATTAATGTAAATAATTCACTCATGCATTATCTTTGTATGTTAATACAGAATTTAAATGATGATTTTACATTTAAAGTACTTTTTATGACAAAAACGTTCATAACAAACGAGAATCTATGATTTTAAAATTTGATGACACACAAAAATAAATGTCGCCAAATCGTAGAAGGAAAAAAAACGCCAATATCTAAATCGTTCAAACTGCAAACCTAAACCACATGGAAAAGTGGGCGGAGCTCATTATAAATCCAGTCAAAGAATTTCGCGCGACTTTAAAACTTGACTACTTTAGTTGTAGTATAGGTTGGATACTTTTATATTAGATTTGGTTTAAATTATCGTCGCACTAGAGCTACACGAGGGCTATTGGCGCTTGGATACTTTTTAGCTAATTTGATATGTACAGCTGGGGAAAAAGTTCCCACTAGTGATTATTTCGAACGTTAGTCATCCTATAGAACCTTTTTGACTTTGTGTTTGTCTAACATCATGAGTTAATTGCAGGACAAAAAAATTGCATAAAGAGCCGTCTTCATATTAAAAATGCTATTAACTTTAAAATTTTCAATGGCAGCACCCAATTTTATAATTAAGAAATATTAAGAATCCTCATAAACCCTAAATCTTAGTTTTTGTTACATTTGGCTGAATATTTGACGAGTTATTCAATCGAATCACTTAGTGACCTTTGGTTTACCATTTCTAAAATGACGGCCGTAGTCTGTGGATTAATTGAAGGGAGAAATATAAACGTTTATTTAAAAATGTTTAGGGAGGGGTCCTGGGATGTATAGTCAATCCCTGACGTTATTTTTAGAATATTTTATAATCTTTTTTAAAATTCGAAACATTTTTTTAATAGAAAAGAAGGTATTGACATGGTAGTCTTCCCAAAGTGTCCCGTCTGTCTGTCCTTACTTCGGTGACGAAATCTGTTCTATCCATCAGATCTTAAGAATCATTTTTGTCATCGAAAGATAGGACAGCAGGAACCTAACTTCATACTTTTTGTTCTTCTGTTTGTACGTCCATACGGACATCTGTCATCTTGTCATGTCGACGAACGACCCATTAAAGTAGCATTGGAATTTAATTTTTAGTCATTTAAATTACTGTTGCCCCATCAGCAATATCACGAAAAACCTTATTTGAAATGTTAAAGATTATTAATTTTTTCTTTGTGAATCGATTTGGAATGGCGTTATAAAAAATATACCACAATGTGATTTTTTTTAATGTTTATTATATTTGTTTACTAAGAAAGTGGTTCACAGTGTTACTTTTTTTTGCTTAAAGAGCTAATTGGTATTAATTTACAATTAAATTCCTTTAATTATCAGTGCAATTTGGAGTTATTTCATGTTTATCATTGCCAAATGTTCTGGATATATCAGGTTTTTTCAAATATTATAGTTATTGATAGTTATTTAATTACAAGAATCTCGTGTAATTTAAGGTGAGATTTTCAAAGCATTGCCAAAGATCACGGAAAGGATGCTACAGGATGTGACTCGTTCAATTTTACATACTTATTCTTCAAACTGCAAATAAATTTAGCAAACTATAAAGATTATTTATTTAATTTGCGGAAAAAAAATGTAATTATAGTGGCCAATTTTTAGAGTTGAAGATTCAAATTGTAACTGAATGCTGGGTTAGTCTATATTTGTTCTGAAGTTATAATTCTTGTGCGGAAGTGGTTATAGGTGGCAGTAAATGTTATTATAATACCCTTGCGTTTAGACGAGAATTTTATTCTAGTACTTAAGTAACTGCACATGTAGGCTTTTTAATTCTTTAAGAACTTCTCGAGCAACATTCAAGAACATGTGTCGTTTGGTGGCAGAGAACTGAAAGTTTAATGTGCCAATCACTCAGTCCGACGCTATTTTAGAGGCCTTGAAAAGTTGCAAAAAACACGTCAAGATTTCCCGGCTCCAAAGGTGTGCAATGTAGAAAGCTTCTTTCAGAACGAATGTGCAGATTAGTGGCGGGAGTAAGGCTTGTAATAAAGATACCAGTGTCTAATTTACAAGAGCAACCGAATGAACAAATTGACAAACTGCCACTAGCAATACAAAAGGTTCCTGCACATGTTTTTGAAGACCATAAACCCGCGTTTGTTTGTATCTTGCTGACCTTATTATTGCCTTTAAAACTGCTAATGCGACAGATTCATTATTCATTGGGGTTTCTACTTTGCATTAGTATGCCATTAGTTTTAACAAACATAAAGATTGCTACGCCAACAATTAAAAGTACGGAACTAGATTTAAGGGGTCATAGTCTTAAAAATGTTCAAAGAAGGTACTACAAAACATAGTTTGATCTTTCATGCAATTTTTAACTACTCAATATAAAAGTATAATTTTTTATATGCAATTCTATAAGATTTACTTATTATATAACAAATTTTAAAATTTATGAAACTTCATCCAAAACTAAAATAAATGATAACAAACATAAGACTATTGGAACACATTGGGATTAGGCTTGCGCGCGAAATTTTGAGGTCAAAATTGAAGAAATGACAAAGAAAATGATTTTATATTGTACAAATATGTACAAACAAAGACTTATACCTAATTTCTAAACTCAATTTTAATAAGTAATTAATTTCAGAGTTTTTTTCTTAAATTTTTATTAATTTTTTTTAGAAAAAAGCTCTTAACGAAAAAAGCTTTAATTCTAATTAAAATTGAGCTCAAAATTTAGGTACAAGTCTTTGTTTGTACATATTTGTACAATATAAAGTCCTTTTCTTGCTCATTTCTTCAATTTTGACCTCAAAATTTGGCACGCAAGCCTAATCCCAATGTGTTCAAATAGTTTTATGTTTGTTATCATTTATTTTAGTTTTGGCTGAAGTTTCATAAATTTCAAAATTTGTTATATAATAAATAAATTTTATAAAATTACGTATAAAAAATATACTTATATGTTGAGTAGTTAAAAAATTACATTAAAGATCACCTTCTTTGCACATTTTTAAGACTTCTATGACCCCTTAAGAACAATACTGTTTATGTGCCGAAGCTAAACTAGTATTCCGAAGTTTATAGGGATGACTTTAGAGCAGTTCACAGCGGTATCAAATCTCGGTAATTATAAATAGAAATATAATGTATTAGTACGAGCAAACCAGAAAAGAAATCGTTTCCTGAAAGATCGTAATATTAATAAAATAAATATAATTTATTAAACAAATAAAAAAATTTAATGAAAGAGAAATAACCAAACAACAATTTTTTTTCCTCCAGAACATCGTCCGGGCTCGCAAAAGAGTACCGGAACCAGTTTTCGTTAGTCTAAACCTGATTACAATCGAATAATCTTTATCTTGTGATTGAGAAAGCTTGCCGTGCTCCACTCCCCAGAAAGAGAAACGTATCCAATTTTTTAAATCGCCAGGCGCATCATTTGGCGAAAATTTGTAACGCCACCTGGCGAGTCAGAATCAAAATAAAGTTGGCTGATAAATCCTCTTAAACAATAATGGCTTGATTCTTCTTATCTTTATGATAATACGAGATTGAGTCATGAACGATCATTGTTCATAACCACAGAATCAGTTCACAAATATTCTCTATATTCTGGGGGCCCGGATGGCCTAGTGATTTGGATAGCAGACCACTACGCCAGCATTTTTCAAGCTGAACGGGTGCGGGTTCGATTCCCGCCTTCCCCCAGGGTGCCTTTCCTTTCTCTGTGACAGTAAAAATTCTTTCTCTGTCTATCTTACTTGACGAAGGCTTATAAGTTGGTCTCCGATCAAGCACACAAACCAGAATATATATGTACCTACAATACCCATCTCTATAATTCTAAATATGACATTCTGACGTCTAGCCACTTAGTTTTCACTGGTTTTCTAATCTATGTGGTATTGGTAGTCTATGGTACAAACCTGGCTATGACTTTGGGCGACCTCGTCTCGAGCAGTTCTTTAATGTCTTCCACAGTCATGAAGAACAGGAGGTCCTCGTCCGGGATACGCCCTTCTTTTACCATGAGTTGGGCGAGGCGGTTGTAGCCCCTGCGCCACTCGTTCAGGCCACGCATTGCCAGGGACTGAAAACACATAAAAACCTCAATACTTAAAAAAAAATATTAGAAAACGAAAATTAGAAATCGAAAATGGTAGTGGATCGGGCATGTGCTACACAAGCCCGAAATGTTCAAGGTAAAAGAGGCCTTAGAAGGGAATCCGCAGGGCAAAAGGAAAAGATTGAAGCCCAAAACAACGTGGCGTCGAACAATTAACAACAAAGGGGAAAGAACTCAACAAGTCACGGGGAGAGATTAAGACCAGCGCAGCCAACAGGGTGAGGAGATGAACCATGACGGAGGCAGTATGCTCCATGTTGCAGTGAAAGCGGTATAAGTTAGTAACTTAAAAAAATAACGATATGTAGTTGGCAATTCTCGAAAAAACTCAGAAATTTTACCTTTACCCGAGGACGGCTTGTCCAATAATGTACCATTTATATTAATTTGCACAATGAATTAGAAGTTACTAGGATTACATTATACAGTAATAAAAGAAATGCTATAGATTACTAAGAGAAACCGGTATTTTTTATGAAATTAAATTTATTGGTCTGAAAAATTAATTAATTTAAATTTTTTTGTAAAGATTAGAGAATAATTTTAGAAGTGAGGCAGTAGACTCTAGAACGATAGCAAAAATTAAAATCGCAGGGATGCAAAATGTTGTAAACAGGGAATTTTTCGAGCCCTGTTAATTTGTAATTTAATACTTTTTCAAAAATTATAGTTGTAACCCAAAAACTGACTGTCTCTTGGCAGGTTTACACGTCTCTATTTATCAGGTTGTTAAAAATGTCGCCGATAAAAAACATTCACTTTCTTGAGTTTCCTCATCTCATTTGTTAAAACTGATCTTCTTTAAAAGCGTTCTGCTTTTTTCCTTAAACCGTCTTCTTTAAATCAATTACAGTTAAAAAAAATTGTCAAAATTTTTTCTCAATGATCTTGAAAGGATTATTTTTGAAGTGTTATATATACTGTATTTTCTGTTTAATTTTTAGAAAATGCGACTTGGAGCTGACTGATTAGCTTTTTATCCTTTTTTAACGCTAGTGATTGGCTTCTTTTAACGATTAATTGTCATTCAACACCGTTACCATTAGTGGTTAAGTTCTAAGGACTTCGTCTTATGGCGTAATATAGGCACAGATAATGCACAGTAGATTTCGGTAACTTTGTAGCATATTACATAAACATTATTTCATGAATTGATACATTTCTATTATAAGTGAAGGCAAATTTACAACTAATTGTAGGAAAATTTTCTTTAAATAAGCTATATAATAAGTATTAACTGTTTAATGAAGAATTGGTGAAGCATAAAACTTGGACGAAAGTTTATCTAAAAAATAAACGGAAATGCTCCAATTAAAAAAAAAATGCATACCTTTGTACATTCCCTATTCTGCACACTTTTTCGGCTCATAGGAATTAACATTTTCATCAAAAAGCTGGAAAATATTAAAAGAAACATGAATTATATATTTTACTTTCAAATTATGCATCGTATTTAAAAATGAAGTTGTAATAAAATGAAGAGTACACGGAAAAAACCGATTGATTTTGTAGAGAAGTTTCCTTAGCAGGCCACTTTGGCGATGATAGCGAGTGATCGCCTAAACTTGTGTAAGGAAATCAGTTCCTACCACAGAGATCAAAGTTAGAGTAATAGAGTGGCAGATCACGTGACCTCCAATGCTAACGACGGGACGCGCAAAGGAGCTCCTGGAAGCGCCCCAATGAAGCCAGTGTTGTAGGTCACGTGATCTCCTTTCTAATACTGTAATTACTATCTCTGTAGTTCCTAGCTACCAATATTCAGGCGATTGACAATCCCGACGCTTGGACATAGCGAAGAAGAAAGAGAGAAACCGGTTTTCTACCGCCAATGTCAGCCAAGCAGACAATAGCGGGCGTCCGCCTAATAAATCAATCGGTTCTTCCCCTGTTCTCTTCAAATATAAGACAATTACTCTTCAAATATAAGACAATTAAAAACTAAAGTTGCTATCTTAGAATTAGGTAAGCTACTCTTGCATTAAATTTTGTTATGTTACAATATAATTATGTTAGAGACCAGAAGTGTTTTTTTTTTAAATCACAGTAATTTTAAAAATATTGTTTTACAAGTTGCTTATTTATTGCTGGATGGTATATTAATAACAACATGGAAGGTAAGGAATATTGATAAAACATAAAAAAATAAGGATTTTTATTGCCAGTTTGGATTCTGATGTAACTGAAAATAAAATAAAAAAGGCTACAAAATTGTATAAAATCACATCTTAATTTTTTTTTTATTATTCGCAGATTTGCAAAAAATTCGTCATTATAGTTTAAATGGGGATGGGGAATGTGTTCGAAGTTCTCGATCTAATTGTCAATTTTGTATGGTTATTAAACAATAATGGTTTTTAATGGTTCGACTAGTGTCGATACAATTACCATATGTACAACTGGTATAAAGCACATACACTCTTAAAACAAAAGAGTGAAATCCACTCCAGTTGGAGAAGTGCCTTTTCGACACTGGAAAGGATTGAATATTAGCTCAGGCTGAGTTGAAATCACTCGTTTGGAGTGATCCTGTCATTGGTTTAACACACAAAAAATCCACTCTTTCCGGGTAAGTGCATTTTCCAGTCTGGAGGAGTGAAATTAACTCAGACTGAGTTCAAATCCACTCTTTTGTTTTAAGAGTGTAAATTGTATAGTACTATTTTAAAGATATTGTGATATCAATAATGTCTACTGTATTGAACCCCCCTCTAAAGTAATCCTTGTTTTAAAAAAACTTTAAAAGCACCAAAAGGTTTTAATTAATGGATATTAACCTTTCGACAACACAGTAAGTGGCAACTGATATTAATCAATAGACCTAAGGTCGCAGTGTTCGGCGAACTTGCCCCCCACCAAAGAAGTCATAAGTCATAACTGATATTAATTTGAAAAGCATTCAATTGGCTTAGGATTACCTGTTAATATTACCTGCTAATTACCGGATTACCCGTTTACAGTGAGCATCAAGTGCTCTTTCGAACAGGTAAATTGCAGTAAGCACAACTATTAATCTGCCCCGAAATAATCAGTCAGTTACTATACTTTCTAGCATTTTAAAAGTTATTGAGTTCTTAGAAGAATTGTTCAAGTCATTAAGTACTGCATTTAAAAACGGAAGCCGCCCTCTTCGCCTTAAATCGGGTAGTCCTCTACTCCGGGCTCGGTTACCGAGTGGCATTAGAAACAACAACAGTACTGCATTTTACCTGACTATTTCAGTGCTGCCATCTCTCGTAATATTCGCAATTTTCAAACTCCCATGAAGATAATTGAATTTATCTTGTGTTCAAATAAACTTACAGACTTGATTCCGATTAAGGTTTTTTGGGATCACTGAGTAAGGTAATCGTTCCGGCAGCTCATTTCTAGACTCCTTTAGGAGCTTTAACACTGCAAATAATCCTCGTAATTTAGAACCCTGGTCAAGTGAGCGGACATCCAACGGAACCTTCGAGCGACATCGTACGCTAACGTCGCAGGGACTTTGGACACCACAGATTTAAGGAGAACGTATGTCCCTATGTACTCGGGCCCATCCGTGATGAATGGAGGAATTTTCTACTATTTCCAACACAGATCACACTCTTAAAACAAACACTCCCAATTTACCTCAGTCTGAGTGGATTTCACTCCTCCAGACTGGAAAATGCACTTCTCCTTTTGGAGTGGATCCTTTGTGTGTTAAACCTCCGACAGGATCACTCCAAACGAGTGATTTTAACTCAGTCTGAGAAAATATGCATGCCTTTAGGGTGTCGAAAATGCACTTCTCCAACTGGAGTGGATTTCACTCTTTTGTTTTAAGAGTGCAGATTTATAAGATGACTGGCAGTAGGTGGGATTGTCCCCCCCGCACTTTCGAGAAGTTGAATTTCTAGGCTGATGCCATAACCACTCAGCCACGGACGGGCTAATAATATTTGTACTGCGGTTTAACCTGACAACGGTGGTGCTGCCATCTCTCGCCATATTAGAAATTTTCATTCGCACTCGAATCTAATTGAATTCTTCTTGTCTCTATATAATATAAAATTGTAATTGTCGGACGCTTGAAAGCCACGTGACTTACAAGGCTTCAGCCAATCAGAAACGTCTGAAGCGCTGAAAGTAAGTCTGGCGGTGTGCTTGTTTTGTGCCAGGGCTGCTGCAGGTTGCGTCCCGTTGCTTTGGTAGAGATCGTTGATTAGCGCTGGAGCTACGTGATGCCCTGGAGCAATCCCACGGAAACTAGCCAGATTGTATAGACGAGCATTCCTGCATTGGCAGTATCCTCATATTAGTCTTGCATGTTTGTTTGCGGAGCAAACAAATAGGAATTGCGTAGCAATTCTCGGGGATTGGCGAGCGGTAGCGAGCAGGGGCTTTGTCCCCTAGTGTTCAATAAACTGCTACCGACTTAATTCACGGCCATCTTCAAAAACAAGGCCAGAGAAGCTCTCCCAATAATGAGTGTAGACGGAATTTTCTGACGTCACTGTTCCGAGAGCCGAAGATCGAGAAACTAGTTCGGACGCATTCGGAACCTCAAAAATGTGGTAAGCCATGAACGAGTGGTTCCGAACAGGTTTCGACACAGATTATCTTCATCTTCGGAGCAACGTCACTCGGAGCTATAACGTCAAAATTTCCGTCCCCGAGCGAATTTGGGAGAGCTTCTTTGGCCTTAGAAATTGAGTAGGGCGTGCTTAATTCCGATAAAGGCACTTTGGGATCACTGAGTTTCACGAATACAAGGTGGGTCTTTTATTCAAGGTAGGATATCAAACATGGTAACTTGGGATTTATTCATTGATACCTTAAAACTAGACTGTGACAATTCTGAAATAAAAGTGCAAAATAGGGTTTCGAGATTCGAACAAAATATAGTTCCATAGGTTACCTCATTGTAGGGTTTAATTTAGTTTTCAAGCTCGATAGCAATGCTTTGTAATCTTCAGTTCCATTTTCTATTTTATTTTTATTTTGTTTTCCAACTTTATTCTACATAAAAAAAAGCATAACATTGTTTGAGATGATAAAGTATAGGTAAAATAATGAAGGTAAAAAGTGCGTAACGTGAAAAAATAATGTTAAATAATTGTTAATAAAAGTTAATAAAGATTAATAAATGTATAAGTGTTAATAAAGGTTAATAAATGTTGATAAACGTTGAATAAATGTTAATAAATGTTAAGTGATTGATAAGTAAATGTTAACTAAATGTTTAATAAATGATAAATGAATGATAAGTAAATGTTAAATAAATTAAATAAGTGTTAATAAATGTTTGTAAACGTTAAATAAATGTTAATAAGGGTTAATAAATGTTAAATGAATGTTAAATAAATGTTAATAAGGGTTAATAAATGTTAAATGAATGTTAAATAAATGTTAATAAGGGTTAATAAATGTTTATAAAGGTTGATAAACGTTAATAACTGTTAAATGAATGTTAAATAAAGGTTGGTAAATGTTAAATGGATGTTAATAAATGTTTAAATTTAAAAATCGAAGTTAAAAAAATTTTACCTGAAGAATTTGAATAAGAGTACTCGGATCCGTTAACCAAGTCTTGGAGTGAATATCGAACTGAAAGACGAGAAAGAAAAAAAATATGATTGGAAAAATAAATTCACAAGTACAGTCAAACACGATTATAAAGACCTCTGTTACAATGAAAACTTAATTATAACGCCGTAAATGATCGGTCGCTTAAAATTCCACAGCCCTTAATGTCATAATATATTCTTTCTAATGACAAATATCGGTTCACCTTTTGGTTATAACGGTATACATATATGTTTATAGTAGTTAATATTTATTATGACACACGGTCTAAAAGATTTACACCCAATTATAAGACTGAGATAATATATGTTAATAAATGTTAAATGAATATTAAATAAATGTTAAAAAGATTTTAAATTAATATTAAATAAGTGCTAAATTTTTTTTAATAAATATTATATCCAAAATGCCTTCTTGAAGAAATTAAAAATCTATTTTTATGAAAATTTCTTTTATTTTACAAACTTTTTTACATAAAGAATGTAGCTGGCTTATACATGGCTCTATAATCCCACTTTTAAAAATTAGTTCATGATTCTTACATCTACAGATACAAAAAGAAAATTTTTTACCGGAAAATGTATGCAAAATTTAATAACATTTATAGGGAAATGTATGCAAAATTTAATAAGATTTATTTTTATAGGAAAATGTTTCCAAAATTTAATAAAATTTATTTGAAATAAGTGCAAGCTTGGAAAAAAAGGATCGCAAGTTTGACAATTCCAAATGGAATCATTGGGAGTTGAAAGCGTTAGAAAGACAACTTACTTCTCGCAGGCATCGATGTCCATGCTTGTGAATGAATTCTCTATACTTGATTCCTGCTTGAGATTTGGTAGACTGCAACCAATCTAAAGCTTCCTGTTATTGAAAATTTTGTTTATAATTAATGGTAATTTCAATGACATATTCAATTATAAGTTAGTCTTTTTTTTAAAACCAAATTTGATTTATTTTATGAATGATTTGTGTTTATAGGATGACAAGAATTCAGGAAGTATTGAATCGTATTCATACATACTGGCAGACCCGGCGGCGCTATGGTTAGGGTGCTAGCCTTTGGAGCTGCTGGGTTCGGGTTCGAATCCCGGTAGTGCAAGGATGTTTGTGGTTGTCAATAAAAGTTGTTATTTATCTATGTGTTTGTGTCGTCCTTTCTTTGTGTGACTCTTGTGATTGTCTGGCGAGCGGGGTAGCGGGCTACAAAGCATATTCTCTTCCCTTCTAAAAGGTGCACTCACTGTCATTTGTCTTTTGTAATATTCAATACTGAAAACTAGCATGTAATTTAGTTTCAAAAGGAGATGCATTTATATTTTTACTATTATAAAGTTTAAATTATATTTAATTGTAATTAATGTTACTTTTATTAATATTCGGAAAAAAATATCGGCATGAAAATCCTTTTTACAGAAGAAATTTCTTGTAAGCAAAGCACCCACTCATATTGAATAAAAATGAAAACTTTAATAGATATTTGATGATCATTTGAATTGAGGATTAACTCTAACTACTCAATGAAATCGTCATTATTTAACCTTTTATAAGGCTGTGTGAAGTATACTTCCCAGCAACTTCATCAATTTTGATTATTGCTGCCATCTCCTGTAAGGGCGTACCCAGGATCTGATTTAGAGGGGGGCAGGCTATGTTAGGGCCCCCAATTTTCTTAGTTGGATGGGCCCATTAGGGAATTTTCCTTTGATGACCTCCCCCCCCCCCGTTTGTAATTTCATATCTTACTTACATTCATATTATACTTATCTAATCAATTGCTTATGCTGCGAATTGTAATTTTTTTTTTAAAATCTATTATAAATTTTATTTATCCTGTACAACTTTAATTATAAACTGGGTAAATAACCATAACATGTGCTTTGAACAACCAACAGCACAACAAGAAGTTGGCATTCAAAAAAATTATTTATTAAGTGAAATATCCTTAGAAAACTCATTTTTGAATACGGAAACATAAGTAATTCCAGGCAACAAACCGCTGGAGCTTGGAGCTTATGCCAATCACGACGGGAAACTATCAAATTACGTAACATTTATTTCCGCCAAATAACATTTTTCGGAGGAGGTTTATTAACTATTTATATGCCAGTAGCCCGTATTTTTTTAAAATAAAAAATGTGTTTTGTGATCAAAATATATTATCAAATAGAAATATGTTTTCGGAGATTCTGAAAAGAAATCTGAAGTTTTCCACCTTAAAAAAAGCTTGGTTAAAAAATCTAACCAAAATAATACTATAACCAAATTATTGGATGGATTTTCTTCTTTTTTTTCTTATAACTATTCAAGCGATTGGTGCAACTAGCCTATGTTCTCTCAAAGGGTCTCTCTATTAATTATTGTGCCATTAAACAAGGCCCTACACTTTTCTATCATTGGTTTCTTTAATTTTATAAGACTATAAAATCATGTATCTTAATGTTGAGAAGCTAAATTTTGTCAGAAAATTTGGCTTGGTTTTGAACATTCAGTTCAGAATTCAAAATTCAGAGCCACTTTTATGTATATATAAGCCCCTACTTCCCCCAGGGCCCGATCACCGAATGGGCAATTGAAGACAGAGGGCTTCTTTAAAAATGTAAAGGGCCAAATCAACCCTTTAAATAATCCGTGCTATCACCTGCTGCTTTTTGCCATGCAATTACGTTGTCTTGTTTAATGTATGGTAAAGATAACCTTTAATTTTACACAAGTCGGTAGCCCATTACAAATATCTTGGCCCATTAGTTGTCCATGTTTAGACTGAAACGATACGTTGGGAGGCCCCAAATCCAAGAAAGACTTCACTTGCAAAAAAGTCTTAGTA
Source organism: Hylyphantes graminicola (assembly GCA_023701765.1). Taxonomy (NCBI): domain Eukaryota; kingdom Metazoa; phylum Arthropoda; class Arachnida; order Araneae; family Linyphiidae; genus Hylyphantes; species Hylyphantes graminicola. The sequence goes on along the minus strand of CM043114.1, from coordinate 1,729,414 downwards.
GGATTTGGGGGACCAGAAGAGCAGTGGGCCCAATTGATATCATATTGGGCCCAATTTGAAAAAAAAAATACTTCAGCCCCTTTTATATTTTGAATATACATCAATTGGGAGCTTCTGAGGAAAGTGGGCCCAATTATTAACAAATGGCCCTATTTTAAAAATATGTAGGCCCTAAATGCGTAAGGAATTGGGCCCCCACAGGCCAACTCAGGAACAATAGCAAAAATACTGGCTTCAATTCGAACATCATTCGTAGGCCCCGTTTATATCAGATTATATAAAAGGGTCTCTAGGGGCAAATTGGGCCCCTGGGCCCGGCTGGGAAGAAATGGACTCGAATTTTAAAAAAAATATATATGATGAATCACAATCCCATAAATACTTTAATGTAACATTACTAGAAAAAATGGCATTACAAAGGGTTAACATACCAGTTACAAAACTGGCTTTACTTATAAAAATATACAACTCACATCTGTTTCCATATTTTTAAATTCTTCTGGTTTCATTGCCTTTGAAATGCAGTCAGATATTTCCTGGAAAATTTCAAATACTTTGTTAAAAGTAAGAACCTTCTTATATTATGGTAAACTGTTAGTATTTTGGATTTGTTTAACAATATTAAAATTGTAACAAAGTTTAACATATCTGTACCTCTATTGCGGAAGGCACATCGGCACTCTCCACCTCACTAGACGAGGGGGAGGTGAGCAACTTTGAAAAATCGGTGTACACATCGGCATTAACCTCTAAAAGGAAAATTTATTTTACTTTGGCAATTTTAAGATACAACCAATACACAGTAGAGTCCCTCGGATAAACGGGACTCTACTGTAATAACATAGTGGCAAAAATAGTTATGTTTCAGATGATGTATAGCTCTAGTTTTCACGTTTCTCTGTACGCTCTGCACGGTCCCCAAACTTCGACCTTTCGCATTAGGCGAGTGCCTAAAGCCTCGGTTTCCTCGGAGTCTGTCAACAGATTTAAGCTGTCGGACAAGTGCGGTGAGTCACGTCACACAAACTACTGACACTGATTACGCTAGAATGGTTTACTCAGGAGCGTTGCCGGACAACAAAACACGGCCGCCAGATTGAGTTGCTGTTGAGTGCGCTGGGGAAATCCTGATGACAACGTTTTTTGCTGTTGTCTGTTGTGCGGTGTGCTTGCACAAAATAGAAAATTTGAATAAATGATGGAAGGCGAGAGTTATTTTACGCTTGCCGAGGAAGAAATACTAATTGATTTTGTGAGAAATCACGAGGAACCTAAATTTTCCATTTTTGACATGCAAAGACGAAAACCAAAAAAAAAAAAAAAAAAAAAAAAACCCCAAAAAACAGCGTTAGTTGAATGAGTTCGCTAGGTTTCCAGTTTCGTGTCAACGTAACGTTCCAATGAAGCGGTGGCCTGTAGGGTGACGTCATCCACGTATAACAGCGGTCGCATTCTTCTGGCGACAGACTCCGAGGAAACCAAGTCTTAACCGACTGGGCTTCGCAGCCCCTTTCTGCAAAAGGACCCTAAATTTGTTGTGCCTAAAATCTGAGTTTTTCTTGGTTAACTTATCTTGGCTTTTCTCCAAAATGTTCTTCAAAGGCCAAGAAGGCTGAGGTTCTTCAAGATGGAGCTTAGGCTTGCTCTCTGAAAGGTATTTATTGGTTAGATAGACATTGTTCTGAGACACCCTCAGATCTCTTTTCACTTACCGCCATTTGCTGCTTTCAAAATGGAGAAAATGATGATATTCCAAATGGAAGAAGTTTCTGAACAGATAAAGTGAGTGCCAAAGGACTAGAATGAAAAGTAAATTATTTATTTTTTGGAACCACCTGAGGGAAAATCATTAGCCTCTTTCCACTAAGATACGAAATCTATAATATTTTCTTTATCTAAACATATTCAAAATCTGATTGTTAAGTATGATTCGAGGGGAATAAAATAAACCGGTTAATACCCGGTAAGAGTAGCAACAGTTTGTTAGAATTTTAGGTTTTAAGCTTTAAAAAAGATTTAATGCTATGACTATATAAACAGGCTCTGGTATGGTTTTTTTTTTTGTAATTAATTGTCCATTTTAAAGAAATTTATTGAAAAAATTCTGGGAAATTCAAAGCTGATATTCCTTTTGCAAGATCTCCGAAATCGTGATTGACCCCGCGTAATGTCATTCTTTTATTCAAAATAAACGAATGATTATCAGTTTTATAAACAATCCACATTACATTTAAGAATTAATAGATATCATTAAGATTAATAGTACTCGGCACGTCCGTCATGTAATTTCAGAGCATTTGACAAGTGAAGTTTCTCTTACATTAGGATATTTTTTTTGTTTTTCTAAACCTAATATCTTTCCATCCTCCGCTAAGACCTTCTTAAGTGGAACTGTCAGTCCCATAGAGCAAATGCAGTAGCTTTGAAGTCACAACTTCGGCAGAAGTATTGCTTTGTCATGTCGGCCCTTTTCCCCAGGTATGGAAATTAACTCATAATCGAAATGAAACAAATTTGAAACGAAATTGTTAGACAGTTATTTAATTATGCATTTTTGGAAATTTAAAATGCCAATAATGTGTAGCAGATGGCGACACTATTTTAAAACGTTATCAATTAATAATTAATAACCGGATGCTATTTTCTTTTAAATTGATGTTATGATGATTCCCATACCAGGTAAATACGGGATTACATGGCAAACAATTGAAGAGCTTAGTCGAAGAACGTGCTAAGTGTAGAAAAGGTGAAAATGAGCTTTAAAGTTTTTAGTTTGCGTTCGATCTAATGAAAGTGGATCTTGCAAACCGTAAAAAAATATACTACACTTAAATTTTATGAAAAATAGGAAAATTGTTACCTTTAAAGAAGTTAGTAATACCTATGTTCATTGCATTGACGCAAAGCAATCAATTTTTCAAAAATGTTACTTAGCACGTTTTAAACTAAGCTCTTCAATTCTTTTGAAAAAGTTGTGATTTCGAAACATTGGCACTATGGGACGCTGACAGTTCCTCTTAATCCAAGATGTTACATAAATCATTTCCATTCGTCAGTGATTTTGTTTTTGTGCGCACGTGACATTTTAGCTCCAGCCGTGTTCATATGTTTGACATGGCACGTGGTACGTGGGCAAACAATCACAGTTCCAATCATTAGCGAGTGAAAATGCCTTTGGTAGCTTCTTGGAGGAAGATTGGTGATGGTGATGTCTGTCGAAGGTTCACCAAGACCTGTCCCTCCGTGTATGCAAAGTTTAACAATTTCAGTCTCAGTGATGCCATATGGCATTATCATGTTTCTGATCATAATTAAAAAAATATTTGGGCCGACATCCATTGAGATTAATAAAAAATATTTTCTATTAGAAAAAGTTTGAAAAATAGAATGATGTACTTTCTTATACCATAAATGGCTGCAGACGATCACAATTTTTTCCTAAAATCCTAAAATGATGATTCCAAGTTGTCATTAGGACTGTAAGAGTTAAGCTGATATGCAACAAATAGCTTCAACGTTCTCGACGTCAGTTCCGCTCACCAGGTCCTTTACATGCCGCTATTTACTGACTTGATTTTTCCAGAACGATCTGTCTAAACCTGTTTCAATTTAATCTTTACAGATTCAACAAGCACCTATACTCATTAAACCACGGCCTACTTCAATAGCAAGGCCAGAGAAGCTCTCCCAAACATAAGCGTAGATGGAATTTTTGACATCACTGTTCCGAGTGCCGAAGATCGAGAAACTAGTTCGGACATATTCGGAACCCTAAAAATGTGGTCAGCCGTGAACGAGGGGTTCCGAACAAGTTTCGAGAAAGGTTGTCTTCATCTTCGGAACAACGTCACTCGCAACTATGATGTCAAAATTTCCGTCCCTGAGCGTGCTTGGAAGAGCTTCTTTGGGCTTAGTATTGAGTAGGCCGTGATTATACTAATTTTTTAGTCGTATAAAGCTGCCATACAGTTTTAAACCCGGGATCATCCAATTCCGAGTCGAAGCTCCCTCTTTTTACTGATGATGTAAAGTACAATTACCTCCACTAAATCAGTACAACTGTACATCAGGGCATCGAACATTTCCTGAGAGGTTCTGTAGTTTTCAACTGGTATTTTGTAGTTGTCATACAATTTGTGGCACGTTTTTAGTCTTCTTTTACATCCGGTGAGCATCTGAAAACGAAATAAGTTAGGTTTGATTTTATTTGGCGTTTTCAGAACATTTATTTTTCAGAAACATTACAATCGTAAATAGCATTGAACCAAAAGGTCTTCTTTAGTCTTGTATTTTTAATAAACTTAAGCAGAAAGCTCTTTTTCGAAGAGGCTGATTTTTCTTGTTAGTTGTCATTTATGTGTTAGAGAGCACTGAACTGAACTGAAACTCTGGAAGAAGCATCCCATGATAGGAGCATCCCAGCTGGTGAAGCCTAATTTTGGGTCAGATGGTGACATCATTAGGGAGAATATGTGCCACATTTGGCATGAATTCGCTGATCACAATTGACACTTGACTCAACAGTACCTAATCGCTCGCCACATATTCTCCCTAAAGCTGTCGCTAATCGACCCAAAAAACAGGCTTCACCAGCTTTTCATGGGATGCTCCTTCCAGAGTTTCAGTTCAGTTCAGTGGTTAGAGGTCTGATATCACAAAGGCGTCTTCTACGCTAACCCCATAGACTATTAAAAAATAAAAGTTATTGTTAACTTACATAGTATAATTTTTTGAGGTTTGCTTTGATCTTGGCCATTTTCGTTATTTTCAAACAGACAAAACGGTTCTTGGCCATTTCAAGTAATTCTTCATCTTCTAGGATCCTTCCAAAGATCGCGACACTGACCATGTCTGCCGTGGCCTTGTCCTCAGCTTTGCGCAAGAGCTGTAAAGTATTGCTTAAAATTACTCAGGATTCTTACCAATCTGCTTTATCTAAGGATGTAAAAAATTCTACACAAAATACTTAGATTAATTTTGCTTTTGTGATTTTGCCTTGTGATTTTGCTTTTGTGGATTAATATTCTAACAAAATAACAAAGTTGATTTTGGTGTATCCAATGTTTTCAACAATGTCATATAGTAAGTTGCTTATCACTCTTATTAGGCGCGTTTACATGAGCCATCGAATCCATGGAATGCCGAAATCAACATTAGGGGAAAAAGAGGTCGAGCAGGATTTCTAACCCAAATGATAGTCTGCGGCCGAATCCATGGTATGAAACATCAAACCCTCCTTTATTGGAAGTTTTGCGAAACCCCACAATGAACCCTGCAACTTCAGTTCTGTCAGGGGGAAAATCCCCAAGAGGGAAAAATTGCTGAGTTTGCTCTTCAAGCCATGGATTCGATGGCTCATGTAAACGCGCCTATTGTTTACTCGAATTAGTATCACTATAGACATAAACTTTTGTGATGTCACACTGCACTCTCAAAAGGCTTTAGTTGTTTTATAAAATGCTAAACCCCTTCCTGACACCCGTGAAAGAGACAAGGCGAGGTTTTGTCATCAAATTCTTTTTTCGTGATTTTCCCGGTCTAGAGTGCTCAGTAGTAATGACGCTAATAAAATTCAAACATAATTTAAATGCACCAATGAGTGGAGCCAGGGGCGTCGACTTATGGAAAATGTTGGGCATATAAATTTTCGAAAAACATAAATTTTTAAAGCATTTTGAGTCATATGCTAACATTCATTAGAACATTCAAAGCTTCTCGACTCTCGAAACCCCACTTCGGGAAACTCGAACTCGTTTTTGCTTCGGAAAACTCAAAAAGCCTGACAATTTTTTCTTTGGAAAAGGAAAGCAAAACAAAAACAACGGACGGTTCTTTCGTAGCTAATTTAATTTACAGTAATAATTATGCTTATGGACTATAACTGTACGTATTACCCTTTACTCCTGATGTAAACTCGACGCCCTTCAAGTCCCGAGTTTCTGGGGTTGCATTGTTTTTTGCATCAGATTAATAAGTAAAAATAGCTAATTAAACCTTGAATAAGGCTCAGGGTTCATTAAACAAAAACAATATATCAAAGTGTGTGCCCATTACTTTCAGTCAAAAAGTATGTAAATAGCAGTTTTTAATTGGCTTTTAATAAAAAATATGTAAAATAATTTAATAAAAAAAATATTAATTAATAAGTTTAATGAAAATAAGTATTAAAGTATATAGTATATTTCCAAGCGCGCCTGCAAAGGATAAATTTGTTACCAAAAGGTAAAAAAAAATATCCATTGCAAACTTAATTCACTTAATACACACAAGAGAAGTGCTCGGGCAGTTCAAAATACAAACTCAAAACTCTTTTTCAAGCTAATGTTACACCTACACTTTTAATTAAACAAAAACACATACCGGTCACGTGACAGGCAGGAGCCAAACAAAAAGAGAAAAAAATGCAGAGTAAAAGAAACGAATAAATAATAAGATTACGTAATATTGGTATTCTGACACAACTGAACGAAAATATCCTAATTTTGTGATTTTACAAAGCACAATATAACTAATAATTTTCTTAAATTATTGGGGGGGGGAGGGGGGGGGGGAGGAGGGGGGGCTCTCCCCCCCAAAAAGAATTTTTGAGGGGACTCGGGCCCCCTCAGGCCCTATGGAGTCGGCGCCTCTGGGTGGAGCTTTAAAATTCAAAGCGTCAAATGTATATATAAAAGGCAAAATTTTGACTCACTGTCTGACGTATCAACGCCCAGCAGAAACTACAGCTACCAAATTTTAGGAAAATAATTTCTTTATAACGTAGATGTCATTTAAGAAGCGATTTTTTGAAATTCGAGCCCAAATGCGTGTAGGAGAGCAAAACGTGAGCCAATTTTTCAATAGAAATAGCGTTGTAAGATTAGAATTTATACTTATTATTTTAATTAAAAAATTTCCGCGAGTTCAGCAGGAACAAAAATTAAGTATAAACATGTATGAGCAAGTAAGTTTAATTTGTCGGATTGTTATTTGAATATCAGTATGTTATTTTATTTATTGAATTTAAATCTTTTGATTTTTTTTGTTACCGAATTTAATTAAATTGACGTTTAAAAATAGTAAGAAATGAAGTTAATTTTAAAATGTGATTGAAACATGACAGAATTCAATAACTATTCCAGAACTGATGCGTGTAGCTCTAGTGCGACGATAATTCAAACATAACCCAACCAGAACTGATGAATAAAAAATTTCTTCCAAGAAATTACATTTCTGTCTACGTACAGCGTATGCACTTTATGTTTAAGAAACTGTCAATTTGGTACAGCTATAATATAATGGCTGATTGAATTTTGGCATTGGCGGCTTTTGGCGAAGTTAAAAATTTAACGTAGGGTAGCTACAAGGCTGGTCGCATGCAAGGCGAACGCCCCTAACGACTGTGCTCGCCAGCCCTGTTGAAGCTGTTGTTAGAAGCTGGCCATCATGTCATAGCATAGCTATTCGGTCAATTTTAACACGGCTTTTAGGAAAGCCTCCTAACTCCTAAGAAGGGCCTGAATATAATAGGACTTCTTTTTTTTGTATGGAGTGCTGACCTATGGAGAGGGGATCAATTGATATAAAATGTTTACATAGAAAAAAAAATCACCGTTAGTAAGTGTAAGAGTAAACCCGAGCAACGCCGGGTTTATAAAGCTAGTTTGACATAAAAATCGAGCAACCGCGCTTTAACACGACGTCTCTGATTGGCACGCGAAATATGCACCCAAATGATGTTCTTGGAATAAAACTGGCCCCTAATCGCTAATAGTCAGGCAGTCCTAGTTAAATCCTAAATGTTGGGAAGCCTCCTAACTTCAAGAAGGGAATGAATACAATAGGACATTTTTTTGTTGGATGGAGTGCTGATACATGGAGAGGGGATAAATTGGTATAAAATGTTTACATAAAGAAAATCACCGTTAGTAAGGATAAGAGTACACCCGTGCAACGTCGGGTTAATGAAGCTAGTTTGACATAAAAAATCGATCAACCGCGCTTTAACATGAAGCATCGGATTAGCTCGCGAAATATGCACCCAAATGATGTTCTTGGAATAAAGCTGGCCAATAATCGCTATTAGTCAGGTATTAATAGTTAAATCATAAATATTGAATAAATTACATGAATGTAGTCCTTACATGTATGCACGGAAACATGGTGTGGTAGCTCATTGAAACCATTCCAGTGGGGACATACTTCGTCCTTTTCTCGTCCTGCAAGTCAGCGTAGTTCGGCCTCTGAAAGAAATTTAACCCTGTAATGCAAGAATTTTTTTTTCATCCCGAAAAAATAAATTTGTATATTTAATACTCATAAATTATGGGAAAAATACTGAAAAAAATTAACTGCATTGGAATTTAAATAATTTCAATTTTTAAAAATTTTGATAAGAATGACTAGAAAACTACTAAATATGTTTTAAAATAACCCTCTTGCATGAACTGTAGTTATTTTTTTCAAAACAATTTATTTGTATATTTGGTTATAATATTATTATACTTTGAATACTGCCAAAGTCGCAATTTCACAACAGTTAATAACTTCACTCTTTAATTTTGAATACACTTTTACTACAGTCATCTATGAGGGTTATTAGAAACTAAGACTTCAAAATGGAACGTAATAGATGAAAAAACACAGATTTGTCGAGGGGAGATCTACTTTAATAGAATAAAGTGGATTATGTTACTTTTTGCCACATGAAAAATATGCATTAGAGTGTTAAAGTTATACACTGCGATCCAAAAGTTTAGACAATGACGTTTTTTAGCTGTAAAATTTAGAATTGGGATAGTAGAATTTCAAAACATCCCTACATACATTAAAGAAGTATTTTGAAATGCTATAATTGAAACATAATAGATTGATTTGCTATAACAAAATTTTTTTTTCATAAAATAAAATTTTGTATGGTCCCAAAAGTTTAGACACAAATACGAGATTATGCTAATTTAAAGTACATAATGACCTAATTTTGCATTTTTATTGATGAATCATACATTTTTTATATGATAAATTAAAGAAAAACGATATCCGGTGAACTAAACAAATTTAATAACGATATTAGTACAATTTTACACCAAAAAGACAATATAGTCACTTTAAATCTTTATTCAAATCATATTTGCTTCAAATTTACAATTTAACATACCTAAATACGAACCGAATGAATACCAGCCCATCACCTTAAAATTTTGCCACGAATTCGTAGACTTATAGACGCTCATTGATCGATTTTCTTGATGAAAAGTGCAGTATTTCCCATATAAAATCACAAAATAGCAACAGATTATTCCTTTTTGCACTTTAGTACAATGCAGAGATAGTCACCTCTTCAAAAACGACAAAAAAATTCGGTTATTCCAAAGTAAATTCACTCTACGCCGTTACAAACTACCACCTTGATGCTAGAGTTTTTGAGGGGAAAAACCGGTGTTTTCAAAAGCATGTTTTTCAATATTCGGTTATGTGGTTCTAAAATACGACGCCCGTCGCCAATAGCCCTCGTGTAGCTCTAGTGCGACGATAATTCAAACCAAAACCAAAACCAATATTCGGTTAAACCGAACGTGTTTAAGGCGTCACAGGAGTCTTAAAAATGTGCAAAGAAGATACTACAAAGCATAGTTTGATCTTTCATGTCATTTTTTAACTACTCAATAAATGACTAAAATTTTTTTATATGTAATTCTACAGGATTTATTTATTATAAAACAAGTTTTAAAATTTATGAAACTTTAGCCAAAACTAAAATAAATGATATTAAAGAGGAAGCTATTTGAACACATTGTGATTAGGCTTGCGCGGCAAATTGTGAGGTCAAAATTGAAAAAATGACCAAGAAAATGACTTTATATTGTACAAATATGTACAAACTGGGACTTATACCTAAATTCTCAGCTCAATTTTAATTAGAAATTATTTTATGAACTTTTTTCTAAAAAAATTAATAAAAATTTAAAATTTTTGATTTTAAAAAATTTAAAAAATTATTTCTAATTAACATTGAGGTGAGAATTTAGGTATAAGTCTTTCTTTGTACATATTTGTACAATATAAAGTCATTTTCTTGGTCATTTTTTCAATTTTGACCTCACAATTTGCCGCGCAAGCCTAATCACAATGTGTTCAAATAGCTTCATGTTTAATATCATTTAATTTAGTTTTGGCTAAAGTTTCATAAATTTTAAAATTCGTTTTATAATAAATAAATCTTGTAGAATTACATATAAAAAAATTATACTTATACATTGAGTAGTTCAAAAATGACATGAAAGATCAAACTATGCTTCGTAGTATCTTCTTTGCACATTTTTAAGACTCCTGTGACCCCTTAAACAGCACTAAAGAGACCGGTTAAATTGTAACCGGTTCAAAGAAACCGGTTTTTCTCAAGAAACTTCAAATTTTAGTATGAAGAAGGAACTTTCGTAATTGTGTGGAGTGAACTTGCGTTAAAATTTCCTACTTTTTTTGTCGTTTTTGAAGAGGTGACTATCTCTGCATTGTACTAAAGTGCAAAATAGAATGATATGTCGCTATTTTGTGATTTTATATGGGAAAGATTGCACTTTTCATCAAGAAAATTGGTCAATGCATGTCTCTAAATCCACGAATTCGTTTCAAAACTTTAAGGTGATGGACTGGTATTCATTCGGTTCGTATTTAGATGTGTTAAATTGCAAATTTGAAGCAAATATGATTTGAATAAAGATTTAATATGGCTTAATTGTCTGTTTGGTGTAAAATTGAACCAATATCGCTATAAAATCTGCTTAGTTCACCGGATATCGATTTTTTTTAATTTATCACATAAAAAATATATAATTTAACTATAAAAATGCGAAATTAGGCAATTTTGTACTTTAAATTAGCATAATCTCGTATTTGTGTCTAAACTTTTGGGACCAAACAAAATTTTATTTTATGAAACTAAAAATTGTTATAGCAAATCAAGCAATTATGTTTCAATTATAGCATTTCAAAATACGTATTTAATATTTATAGGGATGTTTTGATATTCTAATTTCACAAATCTAAATTTTACAGCTAAAAAACGTCATTGTCTAAACTTTTGGATCGCAGTGTAAACGATTTGTCGTTGTAACAGAGTTTGAATCTAATAGACCAAGAATGGAGTTAAAATTTTTACCTGGTATGCGATGTAAAAATATTTGAGGAGAACTTCTGAGCCTAGCGGAGACATTGCACCAGGCATGACTTCCCTGAAATAGAAGAAATGGTTTATTAGTAAAAACAGTTTGAAAATCTTTTGATGAACACAAAAGTATATGTAATGTAATTTTAAATTCAAATGATGTTTTCTTAAATATTTAGAAATAAATGTTATTTTATTTCTTTTTGATTTCTCTCATTTGAGCATTAAAATAAGTTATTAAACGATTTCACTGACAGATGTCAGTTTATAAGCTATCAGATCGTGTTTATTTGCTGGAGGTCAGAAGATAAAATGCACAGAGGGCAAAAAACGTTTTGCTTTGGAAATACCTTTTTATATTAAATTAAAACCTTTTATACACCTGAGAACGTTACGAAAACAAGCAACATAAGAAATCCTTTTTAAAAACTCTTGTTAAAATTACTCCAATTGGTCAAAGCTTCCTTTGTCGACGGTAGTTAAAACAAAAAATTATAATAGAACTTTAAATTATTGCTTTTACTAATGCAAACTTTAACTAATTCCATATAAAAGTGAAAAAATGGGCCCGACCGGGATTTGAACCCGGGACCTCTCGCACCCAAAGCGAGAATCATACCCCTAGACCACCGAGCCACGTTACACTTGCTTATTTCTAATATCAGATCAATTTGTCTATTGAATTTATTACCTAAGAACAGGTGAAACAAGATCATATTATTCAATTCTCAATTTTCACAACAGGTGAATCAATAGATTAGTGATCGATAGCAGTCGCAAAGTGCGGCAAAAATGGGCTTTTTACGGAGAAAATCAGTTTAGTTTAGTTTGAATTTTTGTTGCACTAGAGCTACTCGAAGGCTATTGGCTACAAGCGTCGTATTTTAGAACCACAGTCAAGTGACGAGCCGGCATCTGGATAGGCTCCCAAAGAGTTGGACTTAGGAGCATTGGGACATTGGTGCTTATTTGACGTGCACCTCCTCTACACGGCGTATTATACATCAGATAGTTTTGGCTGCACCGACTATTTATATGTCTGCAGTTGTTATGGCGATGAACAAAATATGATTTGGAAAACAATTTAAAATAATATTTTATTATTTTATTATAATAAAATAATATTATTTATTTTTATAATATTTTAAGAACTCTAATATTGCAGTGACACTCGTTCAACTTCATTTTTCTTGTAGAAATAAATGACTGATACCTGTAATCAAAGGCTGTTAATTGTTTGTGAGGAGGTTTTAAAAAAATACCCCAAATGAAAAGTACAGGGGAAGAACCAATTGATTTATTAGGCGGACGCCCGCAATAGTCAGCTTGGCGGACATTGGCGGCAGAAAACCGGTTTATCTCTTTCTTCTTCGCTTGGTCCAAGCATCGGGATCGTCAATTCCCTGAATCTTGGTAGCTAGGAAACACAGAGATAGTAGTTAAATTATTAGAGTGGAAGATCACGTGACTTACAACACTGGCTTCATTGGGGATATTCTGGGAGTTACTTGCGATTCCCGTTGTTAGTATTGGAGGTCACGTGATCTGCCATTCTATTACCTGAACTATGATCACAGTGGTAGGAACTGGTTTCCTTACACAAGTTTAGTCGATCACTCGCTATCATCGCCAAAGTGGCCTGCTAAGGAAACTTCGCTACAAAATCAATCGGGTTTTCCCCCTGTACTCTTCAAATGTGGACGCCAGGTAGCACGAGGTTAAAGATTGCCACTTACCCAACGTTGGAAACTGTGAATATGTCGTTCTCTACCCTCAAGGGGGCATCCATTTCGTGGTCGATCTCAAAATCGGTCTCCGTTTTCCCACTTGTCACAGGACGAGACTAAAAAACATAAAGGAACAAGATTAATACCATTTCACTTGTGCAACATAATTAACCCTTTCAGCCCCAGTGATGCCATTTGGCATCATCATGTTTCTGATCATAATTACAAAATAATAGGGCTGACATCTATTGGGATTAATAAAAAATATTTTCTAATGCAAAAAAGTTTGATAAATCGAATGATGTGCTTTTTGATATCATAAATGGCTATAGACGATCAGAAAATAATTTAATTCAAAATTGATGATGCCAAATTGTCATATTGGGACTGAAGGGGTTAAAGAGTTTAGCGAAAGAACGTGCTAAATAACGTTTTTGAAAAAAAAAAAAGAAATGAAAAAAAAAAAAAGGTTTGTAACAGAATATGTCACTTAGCCAATTTTGTTCAACAGTAGAAAAGTCGCCAAACAGAATACTGATTCTATTAATAAACATTGACACGCTAAATTTGGCTATTTTCATTTATTTTATTTCGAAAATTCAAGAATTATATCTTAAAAAATTATTCAATAATTATTATCGTTTGCAAAAGTTTATTTATATTTCAAAGAATAAATATATAATACTCTTTTTTAAAAAAAAATAGAGCACAAACTTTTCATATCAACTTACAAACGAAGAATTTCTTATTGAAAATTATTTGACGTCATTTCAAACTGATTAATTGCACAAAAATAAATTTCGTTTAATTTATTATTTCAAAGAACTAAAGTTACTCGAGTGATTGTTGCGAAAGACAATGGTGATTAAATTCTAATAAAAATGGCTTTTAATGCTATTTAAAGAGCATTAAATTTTGTTGTTGTTGTTGCTAATCCTCCTTGGTCTGACGAAGTCAGACCAAGTCCAAAAGGTCGTTGTCCCGCAGAAAGTCTATGACGAGCAGAGGGGACGAGAAAACATCTTCTTTGGATAGTCCGACGCAGTCCAGAATATGCTCGGGGGAGGCCTGGTGAACCAGGCATTTAGTGCAGGTTGCGAAGGTCTTCTCGCCCTCTGAGAAGGAGAGGCATTTTAAGTGGCCACTTGCCAATCTGGCGACCGCAGTGCAGGTGGCTCTGTCACAATTGAGAACCAGTGAAGAGCCCGGCTCCTTCATTAAATTTTGTAGATTGTTAAATACTTAAAGCACTTCGAATTCCATTTTTTCCTGAAATTTTTTATAATTTGGATGCGCTGAATTTTTTGACATATCGCACTTGTCTGCAGCATTTATAGTTTGGGATCTGAAAGTGGGTGAAGGACGGACAGACGGACTGAAAGATTATAATACCTTCCACTTTTTACGTTATAAAACGTAGTGTAGAAGCTAAAACTAAGATTTTGGTGTCAATGAACATGTTATCACATTCTTTAATGAAATGACAAGTTTCCACTTAAAATTAACTATAATTTTTTACTGTTTGCATGTGCCGCTTTTAATGGATCTAAGTGCATACTAAAAACTTTAAAGCTAATTTTCTAGTTTGCACTTTTTAGCTTTTATATGTCATTTAGCAATCAATCCACTAAGCTTTTTAATTTTTTCATTATTTCAAATATTACAATTTATATTTTTGTATATAAGGAATACTACTCGAAATTTTTTTTAAGTATACATAGGTTCCAGCTATTAAAATTATAAATATTATGCATTTTCATTAATTGCTTTAAAACTAGCAAGTGTTTTCATATTTGATGCAAAAATATAGCTTTTATAAAGGAAAAGTTGCTTTTTGAAAATAGCATTAGTTATCGGATAGTAATTATTTTTTGCATCAAGTTAGTTGCAATTTGTGGGATTTTTTGATTAATCAAAGTATAAATATCTTACCTGAAAAATGTATAGATTATTTTTCCAAAACCCCCATTCCAAGTCTCTGTGGGATCTATATTTCCTCTGCAACTAATGTAGAAAAAAAGTTTAACATTATTCAAATGGTTTATTTCTATATTTTTAAAATTAGCCCTTTTTACTAAAGATTTTATTTTCCTCTTTTAACCCTTTCGCTACGAAGGGTTTTTGCTTCCTCGAAATATTTGATAGAAATAACATTATCAAATCCTTAGTTGTTCGGGCATTTAGGGGCGCTTCAGTAAGGAAATAGTTAATGCAATTTTTGAAGTTAGTATACAATTAAGTGGACACATTTTTTACCCTTTCAGTCCCAGTGATATTATGTGGCATCATCATGTTTCTGATCATAATTAAAAAAAATAATATTACTTACATTTATTGGGATTAATAAAAATATATTCTAATAAAAAAGTTGAAGAATCGAATTATGTGCTTTTTTGATATCATAAATAGCCATAGACGATCAGAAAAAAAAAATCTGAAATGATGATGCCAAATTGTCATCGGGACTGAAATGGTTAAAATATTTAACTATTTTTTTTAGAATCCAGCACATATTCCTTTTAAATTAAACTACTTTTAATCTACCTTAGCCTAGTATTAAAATCACAAACTTATTTTGTGTAGTTAAAATATGTTTGGACTATTACTTTGATGGCCAATTCGCCTAGACGCAGGACATCTTCATCACTTAGACAGCAGGTTAATCGCTCACTTTCCGGAACTTCTTCGACATCCGTTCCTTCTTGATTCTCTAAAAATGCAAATAAACTTATCAATCAAATGAAGAATCGTCACTTAAGTTCCCACATGTGCTATCTCATTGTTGTGCAAGGATCATATTTACTGTACGGTAAAACTTGGCGCGATTTTTTCGGATTTGGCGATAAATAATTTTATATGGCAACTGCTTGACTTCGACTGATGAATCGAATTCTTTGACTTCGCAACGATGACGTTTGCCTGCAAACCTATCTGACCGTTATTTGCTGATTTCGGTTGGGTTTTCGGCTGATTTTTTGGCACGATTTTTGAAAGTTCGGAAAGGGTAACCAGTCACTAAATATCTACCGTTGTGCAAAGTGAGATAGCTCATGTGGGAACTTAAGTGACGAAATCCTTAAAGTTTTATTTTTATTTCATCCAAAACTTAATCCACAAAATTAATCTAATTTTAACAAATTAAAAAAGGTTTTCTAAATGTAAGTTATGGATAACTAAAAAACTAAACTCTTCGGCGCAACAGCCCGTTAGTGAGCCTAGGTCAGCCGTGCCCATTTCAGATTACTTTACCAAGGGTTCTAGGGTGCTATGCATATGTTGGTGGTCAACTTCTTTAGGTGGTCAACTTCACGTGGAAATAACAGTGTTTAGTTCAAGAACAAGCTTGGTCCTCAAGGGATGGAAAAATTAGTCAACTTCGCCCAATTCGTGACTCGATCAACGGACCTGTGGCATGGCAATGCGAAGCACTATCGCTAAGCCCCGGGAATCGAATTTTCACTAACAGTTTGTATTATTTTAATGATGGTTAAAATAGAAGATAACCGATGGGATAAAGTTATAAATAGAATCAGACACGTATACGAAAATAATCTTTGTTAAACTGATTTTCATTGATATATGAAATAACTAAAACTGAAAGGAAATATGAATTTCAGTTTCAAAATGCTTCATACAAATATTCGTTTGCTTTTGTGACAATTTCTATGTTATGCTATTTCTACGTTTGTTAATGTGACAATTTCTATAGAAATAACAGTTTTAAAACAACGTTCTTAACGTTTCCTTAAATCATACAGTTTGTATTAGTCGTCGAATTTTTATTTCGATACTTTATTTAAATTCCTATTTTTATGTATTTTGAATTTCTATGTTAAACTTACCATTTACTACAATTCGACGCTCCTTTGATCCGATTAACTTGCTCCCAATAACTAATTTATCATCCTTATTTCTTTTCAGTTCTATGGTATCTGGTTCCTCCGAGCCTGATACCACTGACTAGAAAAACAGATGGAGATATTATTTATATAGGATGGTTAATTTTTTTAAACATTTAAACTAATTTTCTGAAACAATTCAGCAAAAAAAATTAAATTTCAAATAATTCTGATCAGGATTTGAATATGTTCAATCAAATATTCGAACACATTTTCCCCCCATTGTATCAACTTAAAGAGGACTTCGGTTTGGAGGACCGGCTACCGCTTTCATTACCACTAATCGAATCACCGAATACTCCCATAGACACATTAAGTTAATTTTAAAATCCTAATTTATGTGAACGTTCATCTTTAACATTTTCTTTTCCCCCCTGGTATGAAGACCGCAATTAACATAATATTGAAGCAAATTGGAAGTGAAAATATCGTCCGAACTATTTGATAAATCAATTGATATAATAAAATGTAAAACTAGTGTAGCCACTTATCAATATACAGCTATTATGAAATTCTGTAAAATAATAATTTAATAACTAGTAAACATTATTATTAATTTGCTATACGATTTTCATACCGAGCAAAACTGGGCTTAAAGTGTAAAACAATTATTTTGCAGAAATTATTTCAAAACTAATATGCAGAAACACAGACATGCCGCGTCTTGCTCCCGGAACCTCTTGTTTGCAATCCCAATACTAAACCGTCTGCGACAAAGTAACTACTCGGTCGTGAGGGCAAGTAATGGATATTTGGGCTGACCACCACAAATGCAATATGTATATGGGATGGCCGAATGCTATTAACCAAATAGGGACCTCGTACCTCCCCGAGTCCGTAGTTGGCGGTGACGCTCATCTTGGTGGGGTCTCCCCGTGAGGGGGTCGCACGTGAACAGGACACCTGCTACGTCACACGACACCATTTGCTGCACCACCACAGCCATCGGGCAGTTCAGGGGCTGGCCGTTCTGCCCTGTGGAGATAAAAACATTTTTTTATTAATGTTTTCATAGATGAAAAGTACAGGGGAAAAACCGCTTTATTTCGTTGAAGGCTTTTCTCAATAGGCCTCTTTGGCGATGATAGCGAGAAAGCGCCTAAACTGGTGTAACGAAACCGGTTACTCGCTTTGGCTATCTTTCGCGGCAACCTTGATTCACGACAGAGATCAGTGGACACGAGTCACACGTTTGTACAGCGAAAGAAGAACTGAAAGAAAAACCGGCTTCCTGTCTCCAATGTCCGCCAAGCAGATACATAAGGTAAGACTCCTAAAAAATCATGTGGTTCTTCCCGTGTACTCTTCATATTCGTTTTCGATGATTGGCGAGAAAATTTCTTGCCAAAAAGAAAAAAAAGCTTTCTGCAATCTAAATAAATGAAATGTAAGGAAAATGATGACCATCGTACTGAACTATTTTTTTTTTATAAATAAGGTACATGATTTTTTTTCAATTAAAAATAATGGCTGTTTTATTCGATAAGGAATATACTAATGGTGTTCACGAATTGGTTTTTATTGCGCTAAAACCCGGAATCCGCTAAGACCGGGTTTCTTCAATTAGAACTAGTTTTTACTAATCAAATGTATAGAAAATTATTTTGCTTTAACCAACATTATTAACCTCTTAAGACCCGTGCAAAATCCTACAGGTATATTCTTAATCTAAATAAACTTTTCATACAAATATATGCTAAAAAGCATGTTGCAAAGTAATTTTTAAAGAAAATTTGTTTAACAGTTACTGAGACACGTTTTAAGCGATAAAAATACATACTTTTGTGCTATAAACGCAAAACAAAAGGCCGTATCACTTATTTGTAGTTTACATTTCATTTTAAAATTGTTTTTAATGCAAAGTGCCGTTAAAATGAACTATTAAAACAATCTTTTAAAAAGTTTGATAAAAAAATTAATATTTTTTAAGAACTCTAATATCGTATTGACCCTTGTTCAACTTCATTTTTTATAAAAAAGAAATTACTGATACCTGCAACAAAAGGATGAAAACTGATATTTAAATCTTCTTCTATCGGACCAGCTCTATTTCGGAACTAATTAACTTGTCAATTGCTTGTGGGAAGATTTAAGAAAAAATATTCCCAAATGGGGACGCCAGGTTGCAAGAGGTTAAGGATGAATGCACTACTTTACAAAGTTTAACTCTTGATTGAAATTTTGTATGGGGTTATATATTCATATAATAATTTAAAATGTATAATTTTACCTTTTGTATTGAACGGCACACAGACCGAACTGCGACGCCCAGCACTTTTTCAAAGCTGTCGTAATCTAAAATACGAGGAGGATGAGTCAATTTTATTTTATAAAATAAAAATAATGAACTTAAGTTATAAATCAATGAAAGTAATTTTTCAAACATCACGACCAAGTGTTTCAGACACAATTAAATCGCAGGAAGATAATAGTTTAACTACGTTAATTTGAGGGAAACGTAATATGAAGAGTACACGGAAAAAACCTATTGATTTTGCAGAGAAGTTTCCTTGGCAAGCCACTTTGGCGATGATAGCGAGTGATCGCCTAAACTTGTGTAAGGAAACCAGTTCCTACCACAGATATCATAGTTAAAGTAATAGAGTGGCAGATCATGTGACCTCCAATGCTAACGACGACGGGACGAGCAAGGAGCTCCCAGAAGAGCTCCAATGAAGTCGGTGACGTAGGTCACGTGATATTCCACGCTAACACTTTAACTACTATCTCTGTGGTTCCTAGCTACCGAGATTCAGGCGATTAGCAATCCCAAACGCTTGGACCAAGCGAAGAAGAAAGAGAGATACCGGTTTTCTGCCGCCAAGCAGACAACTGCGGGCGTCCACCTAATAAATCAATCGGTTATTCCCGTGTACTCTTCATATGTGTATAGTATACAGGGTGTCCAGAAAAGAATAGCTGTTTTAAAAATTAAATATCTCTAAAACCAAGATAGATAGAGGGATGCAGCAAAAGGTATATCAAACTGCTGTATAAAATTCTTACAGCTTTCACAAATAAACATATCGTTTACTGCATCCCTCTATAGATCTTGGTTTTCGAGATATTTAATTTCGAAATCAGGGAGTTCTTTTCTGGACACAGTGTATTATCTGTTAAGAAACTGTTAGTTTTTCATGAATACGCATAAATACAGGGTGAGGCAAACAAAAGTGGCCCCGCTCTAGATATAGGAATACATTGAAATGCTGGGCGATAAAAACTCTTGAAGCCGCCTGAAACCTGTTTTTGCATTGGTTGGACCGGATTAGCTTCACATTAGAGCTACTCATAGACTAGTGGCGAGTTCAGATCTTAGTTCGTATTGTATGAAGACGTCCCATAATGCAAATTTAGTGTCTTGCAATCAATTTAGAATGTTTTGTATTACCAAAAACAAAAAGGTCCGATTTTCTAGGATAAATAACGATCGAAATAATCACGAGTGGGAACTTTTCTTAACCAGCTCTACAAACCTTGTTTATATTCCATTTCAACTAGCTTCTAAAACCGTAGCTTAGCTGCCTGCAAATAAGTCGCCAAGCGTTTGCTTGGGCTTAATATTGAAGAGATCAATAGCTTCAGTTAGCAAACCTGTTTTTGTATTGGTTTCAGACTTGGCAACATTTCTGTCGCAATCTTTTCTCTAGACCGGAGCCACTTTTGTTTGCCTCTGTAGAAAAAAAACCCTGTAGAAAATTATCTTAATTTTATAAATTTAAAAATTGATGGTATTAAGAATCTTTTGAAGAGATCTTTTAAATTCTCCTTAAGAAAGATCGTGTGCAGTATTGGCCCAATTAAAAAAAAATAGCTCAGCAACACAACATATCATACCAATATAACAGTCTGCGCGCTGTAACGGGTGCGGGTTCGATTCACGCCTTCGCCCTGGGTGTACTTCCTTTCTTTGTGACAGTAATACTCTTTCCGTGTCTGTCTTATTTAACGAAGGCTGGCTTATAAGCGTGTCACTGATCACACATACAAGCCGGAGTATAAATGTTATTTACCCTGCCCTACCAATATAACATTATGTGGTCGGCTCTTACCTCGTCGATTCCCATTACCCCAAGGTAGGTGTCCATCTGGCCAGCAGCTGACATCTGCTCTGTGTCTTCACCTGCGGAGCGCATTCAAGATTTGCCATTAACACAAGCACTCACTATTCCTTACAAAATTCTTGTCCCATGAAATTTTTATACTTATAATAAATGTTGTCAAAAATTCAGAAATTTAATTTTCCTAATATTTGGCAAAATATATGCCAAATTTATGCATATGACTTAAAAATAATTTATGATGCATTTTAGAGTTAAATACATAGATTTGGTGATGACTGTAAACCGACCAAAACGCAAAAAATTATAAATGTAACAATTATATTTTGATCTAGTTTAGCTTTACTTTCAAAATATAATTCTTTAAATATGTACACAAATCGCCGGCCCATCGGAGCAGTGGTTAGTGTACTAGCCTTTGGAGCTGCTGGGCTCGGGTTCGAATCTCGGTAAAAGGCATGGATGTTTGTGCTTGTCAATAAATGTTGTTATTTGTCTATGTGTTTGTGTCGTCCTTCTTTGTGTGTCTCTTGTGACTGTCTCTTCTGGCGAGCTGGGTAATGGGCTATAAAGCCTACACTCTCCCTTCTAGAAGGCACATTCACTGTCATTTGTCATATGTCATGTACACAAAGCCAATTTAAATTCGACGTGTAATTTTCCCGAAAATGTAACATAATTCTAAACTACTTTATAATTTATGCACTCACACACATAATTATGGTAAAATAAACTTTCATATAAAAAGTAAATTTTTAACAAAAATATGTTTACCTGTAGCCGATGATCGCACGGCAAATTTTGTTGAATTCATCGACTCAGGTGGAAATATTTTCTGAAGTTGAGAAACTATATCTCGATGAACTTCTTCAGGGCACGGTGGATTGGATGACTTTTTCAACGACTCTTTGAACGCATAGTAAATGTTAGACAAACATAGTTTTATAAAAAATAAATATTAAATGAACCAAAGTAACATTAAATTTTTAATATGTATAAATAAGCCCAGAAAAAAATCGTTGTTGAGAACTCAGTATAGCGTAAAATAATGTATCTTAACTTAATTTCAGAACTAATTAATATAACTGTTGTGAAATTACGTCTTTGGCAGAATTCAAAGTTTAATAATATTAGTACGCTAAATACAAATAAAAATTGTTTCGAAAAAATAATTGTAAAACAAGAGGGTAATTTAAAAATATCTTTAGCAGTTTTCTCTAATCATATTTATCAAAATTGGAATTTTGTAGTTGGTTTTTGCCATAAACCATTAGAAACATTCATTTAAAAAATTGAAATTATTTAAATTCCTATCCAGTTAATTTTTTCCTGTATTTTTCGCATAATGTATGAGTATGAAAGAAATAAATATATTTTTATCGGGATGAAAAGAAATCATGCAATACAGGGTTAATATATTCTTCTACTCTAATATTCTTGTATGGTGCAGTGAAATCTCAGTGAGTGATTGCTTGAGTATTGTATGCCCTCATGTATGTGAATCCTCCTAAGAATGTATCCCTGTATTATGTGGTTGTCCAGTTATAGTTAGGTTGACTTATCTTTCTACTATAGTTAAACTCATAGTTTCCTTGTACAGAAGCCACGACCATGGGCGGAGCTATAAAACGCGCCCAGCAATCAGATGAGAAAATTTCAGTCGTTTTTTTTTTGTCTTCATCCGATTGTTCCGCGCGCTTTATAGCTCCGCCATGGTCGTGGCTTCTGTACAAGGAAACCATGAGTTTAACTTTAGAGCAAAACTATTGATTTTGTTGACGGACGTCGTAATTTTGAACCAACATTTTATGACGAGGCGATATCTGGGTAGGCACTCAACGCAACTTTTAAGGGCAATAGCTTACTCGGTGTCGGGACTTTGGAGGATATTCAACGCGTACTCCGTGGAGTATATTGACGTTGTAGTTCGTGGCCCAATTTTTTTTAGACTTTTTAGATGCACAGGGCGTTTATAGGTCAGAAATAATTTTGCCAATGCTCACTCCCGAACCTGGGAACTATCGCATGGGAGACAGTCGGATTGTTTCCCCTACAATTTTTTTTCATGGTTCAATATTGCTTTAAATTTTTGGTTGCTAGCGTATGGCATATTACATTAAAAAATAAATAAATTATTACCTTTATTGTTTTGTAAAGTGTTTTAGTAGTTGTTAGTTATAATATAAATTATTATGTAATAATATTACGTAATTTATGAAACATACATATCAACTAGAACTCTTTACTTATGAAACCAAACTTACTTTTGAGATGCTATTTTGATTTCTTCGCATGTATTATTATTGCTGGAAGAATAAATTCGTGCAAATTATTAAAGAATATTATTATAACTTAAAATAAATAAATATTATAACTTAGAATAAATATATATTATAACTTAAAATAAATATTATAGAAATATTATAACTTAAAATAAATATTACAACTTAAAATAAATGAATATTATAAGTCTAAAATATAATTACTTTGTAGGACAAATAACATTAAATAAATAAAATACTCATCATCAAATTTATTAAAATGTAATATCATATACTTACTACAGACAATTTTCCAAATTTTTGATTTCTTGATTGACTTCCTTTGATAGAAATTTCTTATAAGCAGTAGTCGTTACAACAATCCCGTCTGGCACGATAAACTTAAGAAAAAGTAGCAAAACGTTTATCAGCATTACTCGTTATTAATCAATTAAAATAATTCATTTTGGTAGTATTTTTAAAAAATTTGTTAATAATAGTAATTTTAATTATAAAATTTGATATTAATAATAGTTTTAAGACATTTATTGCTTGTATAAATAGTTAAAAAATATTGATAATTTAATAGAGCTTTGCATTTATAAAATTGTTTTTAAAGGATTAATGAATTGTTAACGCAAACGTTCCCCCCATATTTTTAAATGTTGGCCATTGAAAGATCTAATAAGCCTTCAAATTGCAATTTAAATTACTGATATAATGTAAAAATAGATACACCCCATGATGTACTAATGGGGTCTAATAGAGTTAAAATATTTTAATATTGAGCGTAAGAAAACTTACACCTTGGAATTCCTTGCTAAGCTCTGTTAATTTTCCAAGTGATGAGCCTTTCCCACCTGTTAGTTCAGGCTCCTGACAAGTTTTGTCCAAGAAGGATACAACACAAGGAGATACTAAAAAAACATGTAAATTTATAGCCTACTTTTCTTTTTTTTAATTTCTTCAAATTAAAAAAAGAAAATTTCATTTAATAATAGAAGTTTTAATCCAGAATTATTTATGGTACAGTCGATTTCTTTTACAAGCCATAGTTACACTTGCTGTTTTGTTAGGAATATTGGAAGAATATCTTTTTATTACCATAAATACTTTTAAGTATCGAGTATTCAATTGTGACGATTCTCATGAGACTTTTTATAACCTCCCTCTCCCAAACTAAAATGGTACCGTCCGCAACGTGAAATTAAAAAAAAAAACTAACATTTGGCCCTTTTCATGAAACACAGTGCAGTTCCTTGGCTAAACTAATTGTAAAGATTCAAAAATTATAATACCTGTTGATAAAGACGAAACTGGTTTCTTCAAACTGGATCGCTTAAAAGGCGTCATTGTTTTGCTACATAAAGAATAACTTAAAAATAAGCATCTGGACTAAAGTAACAATTCAAAATACTATAAAGAATATATGGAGACGTCACTACACAGATTGAATTTCCGAACTGATTGATAAAACTTTTGCTTTTTAATGCAAAGACGGCTGAATTCTGCCTGCTTACGTACGTAAAAAGCTTTAAGATGATTGAGGGGAAGTGGTACCCAAAAATTTAAATCCAGTACTTTTATTGCTAGCGTTCAAATTAAGATATATTTACAAAGAATTATCATTGAATAAGCATATACAAAAAAATAATAATATTGAAACGTTAGTTTTTTTTCAAAAATTAAAAATAATAACGTTTTTTTTTTTAATTTAAGGAATTTTTTTATGTATTTTTTTTCAAAATGTTCCAAAAGCTGGTATGGATATTGAGCAAACAAAAATAGTTTTGTAGATTTAAGTATAAAAATAGCAAATTTTTTTTCTTCTAAATTTTCAACTTCATCACTATTTTAAAAAATTCTAATCACACTAGACCTTATCCCAAACCCACTTGTGTTCATAGTATACGCCTTAATACAGGAAAAAAATCGGAGCTCTACATTTATTAACTTAAAAGCCTTAGGGTTTTAACCATTCATAAGCTAAAAAAATTAAATTTAAAAAATAAGCAGAAAATTTCAAAAACGGTTTTACAAAACCACCATATTATTTTCAATAAACCTCTATCATTATAAAGGATTCCTTCTTTTTATGCAATATCCTTATATCACAGAGTTCGAGCACGCTTTATTATTTTCTGGGCATCCTTAAATTTTGTGTACCGCGTCCCCTTAAAAAAAATAAATTCTTTTTTATAAATAATGATGAATTCTTACAGGGTATAAGCATATACGCGTCTATTACGTTGTTATTGTTAAATTTTTGAACAATGATGAGCATGTTAATAAAGCTTTGACATACCATTATATAACGTAATATCTTATCAGTATAATTTGATTGAGTATTCAAGATCTTTGCATTTAATGTAAACAAACATTTTACGTAGCATAAAAAGTTTTCGAATCATTATTATAAGAAAATATTTTATTGTTTTGTGTCATTCATTACCTATAAGTATCGTCTTAATTCATTTCGACGTACTTTACAAACAAAAGAGATACTGAGAAATTAGCTTCAAACATTTGTAACAAATCGTCACTTAAGTTCCTACATGAGCTATCTCACTTTGCACAACTTTAGTAATTTACTTAACGGTAACTCTTAGCGAACTTTATGAATTTGTGACAAAAGTCGTCCGAAACCCAACCGAAATGAGCAAATAACGGTCAGATAGGTTTGCCGGAAAACGTCATCGTTGCGAAGTCAAAGAATTTGAATCATCAGACGAAGTCAGAGAATTGCCACAAAAAATTATTTATCGCCAAATCCGAAAAAAATCACTCCCAAGGGTTACCGTACAGTGAATCTGATCCTTGCACAACAATGAGATAGCATATGTGGGAACTTAAGTGACGAAATATAATTGTTCTCACCTTTTAAGAATAAGTCCTTTTCCTTTCAATGAATTGAGTTCGGTATTTAGGTGATCAATTCTTAAAACTTCATTTTCGGTCTCGAAATCGGCTTCTTCTCCGATCAGTTTTCCTACGAGCTGATATGAATCCCCTATAAAATATAGAAGAAAAATCTAATTTTTAGAGTACAGGGGAAAAAGAGCTTAATTGCACAGGAATCTGTTTGCCCCAGGATTCTTCGGCAACAATAGCGAATCATCGCCTAAGCTGGTGTTAGGGAGCCGGTTACTCACTTTGTTTTTCTCTCGCGGCAACCCTAAATCACGCCAGAGATTAGTGGACACAATACACACGTTTGTACTGCGAAAGAAGAACCGAGTGAAAAACCGGTTTTCCTGTCGTCAATGTCTGCCAAGCACAAAAGAATAAGGGAAGATTCCTACGCAATTAAGTTGCTTTCCCCCTTGGAATGTTTCCCCCACATTGGATGAAATGTTGATTCAGGAAATATAAGTCATAGGCTGCGTTAAAGCTTACTTTAAAAAAAAAAAACAAATACAGTGCCTACCATTAGCTTGAAAACGCGACCTTAGACTGTTGGTTTTTCCTTTGTCTGGTTTTTCTAAAAGAATGGATGCATCCGTAATGACGTCAATGCCGCTTGCTGGTTGAACAACAAGGCCAAATCGAAGTCTGCAACAACAAAAAAATCATATAATCACATAATCGTCGGATAGAAGTTTGTAAATTTTACTCTAATCCTCTGGAAATCTCAGACTACATGCACAATCTATTTTGGGAGCCCATTTACGGAAAATTTTGTGTTTGATATCCAGTAATGATGATGCTATAGAACGATGTATCAAATTTTAGTATAATTTTATAGGCTATCTTATGAACATCGATCAAAACAATTTCTTAGTCAAAATTGAGCGAAAAACAAAGTGGAGTATCAGAATTTTTTTAGTCTACCAATATTTCGGGGATTTACAGCACTTAGCATAACAGAACCTGAAAGTTAGGGGCCAAAACATTTTGAAGGCTCTAAACCCATGCCTATCTGGCTTTACACTCCTAAAACAAACGAGCGAATTTAACTCAATCTGAGTAATTTTCACTCCTCCAGTCTTGAAAATGCACTTCTCCGAAAGGAGTGGATTCTTTGTGTGTTAAACCTCCAATAGGACAACTCCAAACGAGTGATTTTAACTCAGTCTGAGTTAATAGTCACTTCTTTCCAGTGTCAAAAATGCACTGTTCCAACTGGAGTGGATTTCACTCTTTTGTTTTAAGAGTGTATGGAAGAACAGGCCCTGCTTTTAAAGTTATCTCTACTTATCCATAAGGCTCCGTCCGTGCGGACATGTGCATTGCATAACAAGAAACAATGCTTTTCTGTAAGCCATTTATTAAGTTAGGAATCCTTTTATGTATGGTAAATACGGATGGATGTGATTTTTATCTATACACCCTTAAAATGAATGAGCGATTTTAGCTCAGTCTGAGTTAATTTTCACTCATCCAGCCTTGAAAATGCACTTCCCCGAAAGGAGTGGATCTTTTGTGTGTTAAACGTCCGACAGGATCACTCCAAACGAGTGATTTTAACTCAGTCTGAGCTAATATTCACTCCTTTCCAGTGTCGAAAATGCACTTCTCCTACTGGAGTGGATTTCACTCTATTGTTTTAAGAGTGTACTTGTCCATAAGGCTCCGTCCGTGCGGACATGTGCATTGCACAAGAAACAATGCTTTTCTGTATGCCATTTATTAATTTTGGAATCCTTTTATGTATTGTAATTACGGATGGATGTGATTTTTATCTATACACCCCTTAAAACAAAAGAGTGAAATCCACTCCTGTAGGAGAAGTGCATTTTCGACACTGGAAAGGAGTGACTATTAACTCAGACTGAGTTAAAATCGATCGTTTGTTTTAAGAGTGTAGTTAGTGTAAGGAAAATTCTCAAATATTATACATTATGTATTCGATTCGAACGAAAAACTTTCGATCACATCCCTACTCAAATAATAAGGGCATAGAATCTCTTCTCGTCTTTACGTATTCGGTCTATTTTTTAATTTCGGCTGCTTCGAGGAAGAAGAAGGAACCAGCTCTCGAAACCTATTCGAAACCCGAAAAAAAGTAGGTTTTGTTTTCTTCTACGGAACAACTGGCAGTCCCAACAGGACGCAAAACGTTACGTTACAGAATGTTTCTCAGGCCTTACAAATTGAGAAGGGTGTCATGGAATTAAATTTCAGATTTTAACCCTCTAATGCATACTATTGCTGTTTGTCAACAAGCAACATAATCCACTTTATTCTATTAAAGTAGAGCTCCCTCTCGACAAATCTGTGATTTTTTCATCTATTACATTCTGCTTTGAAGTTTAAGTTACTAATAATCCTCATAGATGACAGTTGTAAAAATTTATTCAAAATCAAAGAGTGAGGTGATTAACTGTTGTGAAATTACGATTTTGGCTGTATTCAAAGTATAATAATATTAGTACAAAATACAAATAAATTGTTTTGAAAAATTAATTATAGTTAAAGAGAGTTATTTTGAAATATATTTAGTAGTTTTCTAGTCATTATTTTCAAAATTGGAATTTTGTGAAACTTTTTAAATTCTAATGCAGTTAAATTTTTTTCAGTATTTTTACCATCATGTATGAGTATTAAAGATACATATATACTTTTTCGGAATGAAAAAAAAATCATGCATTCGAGGGTTAAAGTTCTAAAATGTAGTAATATTTCTAGGAATTTTAGTTTTTTTTAGCACACTAATAAAAATGAGTTTACTTTTCCACCACATTGGCAATTGAAGTTTCTACCAAGTGTACAAATCTTCCATCCTACAAAAAATAAATGAACAATATTACAATTGATAATATCAAAGTTTTTTTTTTATAATACTATTTGTCTTCTATTCAAGATTTGGATTGTAGAATTTAATGTGTAGTGGCGGATTTCATCAAAATTTCTTTTCAAATGTAACAAGGATTTATTGCGTTAATTTTCTTACTGATGCAGTCCACTCCATTACTTGAAAAATTTCCATATCTTTTGCAATGGCTTTATCACCTGAAAGAAGACATGAGAGGATTACTAGTGTAAAATACAGGGTGAGGCCACCTGAAACCTGTTTTTGCATTGGTTGGATGGGATTAGCTTAGCTTCACATTAGAGCTACACATAGAGTAGTGGCTAGTTCAGATCTTAGTTTGAATTGTACGAAGACGCCCCATAATGCAAATTTTGTGTCTTGCAATCGATTTAGAATGTTTTGTGTTAACAAAAACAAAAGGGTCCGATTTTCTAGGATAAATAACACCGAAATAATCTAAACTGGGAACTTTTCTTGATTAGCTTTACGAATCTTGTTTATATTTCATTTTAAACAGCTTCTCAAACATAGCATAGTTACCGGCAAAGAAGTCGCCAAGCGTTTGTTTGGGCTTAATATTGAAGCGATCAATAGCTTCAGTTAGCAAACCAGTTTTTGTATTGGTTTTTGACCTGGCAACATTTCTGTCGTATTCTTATCTCCACGTTTAGGCCACTTTTATTTTTTGCTTCACCCTGCATAAATAGTTTTGTGGTATACCGGCAATTCTACCATAAATACGAGTATAAAGTTTTTTTTTCTATAATGGAAGCTTAATTTAAAAAAAAAACTAGTGTGTGTGTCACACTATGCTTCACCCATTACCAAATAATAAATCCGTACATTTAAGGTAATTTCGATAACTTTAAAATATAAAAAATTCTGTGACAGCATCATTTGCGAATGCTAAACTTTCTCAAAAACCTTATTGTGACGTCCGACTTTAACTGGGAACTCATGTGCAAAGTTTAAAGTCTGCATCTCCTATGATTGCTGTTCTAGATAATTGCCCTTTCACCAGTAGACTGTCATCACTTAAGTTCCCACATGTGCTATCTCACTCTTGCACAACGGATCAGATTTACTGTATGGTAACCCTTGGCGAACTTTCCAAACTCGCGCCAAAGGTTCATATTCTGGAGACTTTTGACGTCACGCTCTCTATACTGTGCTAATAAATAATGGTCAGATAGGGTTGCCTGAAAGCGTCATCATTGCGAAGTCAAAGAATTCGAATCCTCAGTCGAAGTCAGACAGGTTGTCCCTAAAAAATTATTTATAGCCAAATCCGAAAACAGTAAATCTGATCCGTTGTGCAAAGAGAGATAGCAATGTGGGAACTTAAGTGACGCTATACTGACTGATGTATGTGAACAAGAATAATTTTCGATCACGGTTTCTTTAAATATCTAAACTTACAATAATAGTACAATGTAATATCATTGATTTTTATAGTTTTTAAGTGAAATTATAACAAACTATTACTGGATATAGAATGACTAACTTTTCAGATTACGAGTTGCATTTGGGTCGATTATTGGAGCATATATACTGTTTATTAAATTTGAGTTTAGAATTTAATTTATAGATTCCCTGAAAATATTTTGTATATGGAAATTTAAAATGGTACTTATTTAAAAGTCAAAACAAATGGTTTAAACAAAAGTGGTTTTTGTATGATTTATACAATACATTCAACTACAAATTTTACCTAGAGAACGCATTTTTCCTCCAAAAAGATACAAGTTGAGATCAGCCTCATGTCCTTCGATGGAGACATTTCCGAAAAGGACACCAGCTTGACTATAACTGTCTAACGCCTTGTTCAACCTTAAAAATAAATTTGCAGCAAATAAAATTAAACTGTTAATTTGCTTCGTTTTAACTCATCAAATGTTTTTCCAGTGTATCAAATACAACAAAAATTCATTGAATTTCATAAATGCATTTATCCGAATTCATGAAGTGCCTTTATCCAAATTCATTAAATGTATTTATCCAAATTCATTAAATGTCTTTATCCAAATTCATTACATGTCTTTATCCAAATTCATGAAATGTATTTATGCAAATTTATGAAATGCATTTATCCAAATTCATGAAATGTATTTATCCAAATTCATGAAATATATTTATCCAAATTCATGAAATGCCTTTATCCAAATTCATGAAATGCCTTTATCCAAATTCATGAAATGTATTTATGCAAATTTATAAAATGCATTTATTCAAGTTCTTGAAATGTATTTACCCAAATTCAGGAAATTCATTTTTTCAAATTTCTCAAGGGAAAACTGCCTACACCCTATCTTAAACGTCAAATGGAGCCAAATTTAATACAATTGTATTTTATTTTGCTTGTTTAAAGCTATAATTTGCAACAAAGAAAAATAACAAAATAAAGTTAATTTAGATTAAGAAGAGTTACTGTTGTTAAAAATAAATCTAAGTTTAAAAACAATGAATGAAATATTTAAAATAATTAAACACACTAAAAAGAAAACACGGTAAAGATTGGAGTTACTTTTTGAAATCATAATATAAAATCGAAAATATTATTTAAACTATTTATAATAATACAGGGTTAGTCAAAATGAATATGACAATAAGAAAACTTTTTTTAGACGAATGTATTTTTATTGTAACCGAACTACAGCTACGTATGGACATATAAGCTATCAACCTACCAACCATTGTCCTATTCATTTTGACTAACTCTGTATTTTTATATGTCTCATAGATGTTGTGATGGTAAATTTAACAATACAAATTTAAGCATATCAAATAAAAAAAGTGTTACTTTTCAAGTGGTGGCAGGAAGTTATCCCACTTGGTACTTGCGAATGCCGTCACTAAAGATTGAACATTGATATCGGTTGTGAAATCGAAAATATCGGAAGAGGCTCTCCATCTGAAACAAAATTCAATATAAAAACACTGGATTTCTTACTCTTCGTGCCAACCTAACTTGGGTAAAAACAAAAAGCAAAAAGGCAGAGGGAAAAGCGTGATTGGTCAGTTTGTTAGAAACTCTTGTAAAGTAATATTTACATACAAAATGATCTGAAGACAATTTAACCAAAATACACTTTCCATTCTGATAAATTGCCAAATTTATTCAAATAATATTCAAATCTGTTAGACCTTAGACGAAATGAATGCCTTAAACATGTTTTCTGGATGGATTCACAAATAGTTTATGGATCTTTTTACATGCGTGAAAATATCTTCTCCATAGCAAATTTTTATTTGTCCGACTAAGCTTGGCAAGGAGTGTAGAAGCCTTGAAATTATGACTAAAATATCTGAATATTTCAGTTGCTACCACAATTTCTGCATCGTATTTAGTTATAACTAGCAGTATGGTCCCGCCTTACAGAGAACCCGTTAACTTCGCATTGTTTCCTTTTAGAGGCATGCTTACTTGTGAAAATACACTCAAAATCAAAACAAAATTAAATTCGTGTTGGCGCATGCACACTTGAAAAAGTAAACACTGATAGAGGATGAAGCAGCCTTAGGGCGAGCGCATATCCCAACCAAACTCAATCAATCAAACTAATAGGGGATGGCGTCATGTCCCCCTTTTCGGCCCGGTCCATGTATTTTCAAGCCCTGTTATGGTCCCGCAATTCCACGTGGATGACGTTTTTTTTTAAAACTAATTATATTAATTAAAAATTACAATCAAATATGAAAAAACTAAGCCTCAGGTGCACACGTAGGTATTAAAAGGAACCTATATTAAAAATTTCGAATTTTTTAGAGCAGTCTAAGTAGGTCTTTTGCGATCCACAGACATACACACAGACGGACAGACACACTCTTTCTTTTATTATTATAGATTACTCTCCAGAAAATTTCTACACATATGAAGAGTACACGGGAAGAACCGCTTTATTTCGTAGAAGGGTTTCCTTTATAGTCTCTTTGGGTATGATAGCGAGAAATAGCCTAAACTGGAGTAAAGAAACAGGTTACTCGCCTTGTTTATCTTTCGCGGCAACCCTGATTCACGCCAAAAATAAGTGGATATGACATACACGCGTGTACCGCAAATGAAGAAGCGAAAGAGAAACCGGTTTTCGGTCGCCAATGTTCGCCAAGCAGACACAATCACGGAAAGACTCTAAAGAAATCAATCGGTTCTTCCCGTGTACTCTTCATATGTCCTTCAGGTGAGAAAAGTTTTCATACAAATGTATATATATTTAAAACATCACGCGAACGAATGTATATACTAGTGGTGAATGAATGTATGTATTTAGAGAGGTAAAAGATACTTACAATAATGCAAACTTCACATGAACATATTTTTCAGACAATTTGCCATTCTCATTCTTTTCCCTAAAATATTTTTAAAACAAAGTTAGGGTTTAACATTTATTTAGAGTTTATACTCGATGGACTGCTCGAAATGCTAACGGATTTTAAAAAATAAAACTTAATTTGACTCCAAATAAAAGTATCAAAGGTACGCGATGTAGCAAAAATGATATGTGACTTTGCTACACATTCAGAACTTTCACAAATTTATAGAGATCAAATTCTTAAAAAAAAAAGCGTTGAATTATTACAAGGAGCAAAAAACTATAGATCTTATTTTGTAGAAGAAACCAAATAAAGCCAAATTTCACCCAAAAAGAACACAAATTTCTAGTAACCTTGAATATGTCGCGATTTCTCAATATTGAGCAGTCCATCCAGTATTCAATATTGAATGTTGAAGGTGTTAAGTTATTATCAAGATTAAGAGCAGTTTTAGGGTGTCCGCATACGGGGCAACTTCTCCTGACATTGTTTCCGAGAGCGGTTTTCAAAATTTCATTAACAAAAGTTCAAAAAAATTTCATTAACAAACTAAGCCAATAATTATTCATTATCATTTTTCTAAATTGTGCCCAAAAAGGTCAAAAAGTTTCCTCAATCTATGGCAGTTAACATAAAGTCTTTACCTCACGTGTCCGTTGAAGTGTATCCGCCACCTCCTTATCGGCGACAAGTAACGTGCCTTTCAAGTTGCCGCATGAGAATACCCACGACTCGCAGCATGATTGCTGCCATTCGTTAGACTTCTTCAGCTCGTCCGTCCGACAGCCTTTACAATCTAACTTTTTTTAAATTGGTTCCGAGCGTAATTATGTCAAATTTTTTGCCAACAAATATCAGTCTATGTTGGAGGTTTTGAACGATGGAACCTCTGCATGAGAGGCCAATGCTCTAACGACTGGGGTACACTGTAAAAAATTTGGCTTGAATTTACTAACGATTACTTAGTAACTTTACAGGAAAACACCATTTACTAGAAAATCATCTGTAACCTAAAGAAACTACTGTAGCAATACTAAGAAATACTAAGTAAATTGATGTAACGCTTACAGCGCCACCTGGCTATCTTTTTGAGATATGCGTTTTCCCTTGTTGCATTGTTTTGTTTCTCGAAATTTGTTCGATCGGCCATCGGATTTAGCAAAAACTAACCGGTGATCGCATCCGTAAATTGAAAATGTACGAGACTAAGAGATAAAAGTCTGATTCGATATCGGTCAAAGGTGAAAATTCAATCAATGTACGTTTCATCGAAAAATTATGACTAATCGATATCACAACGATGAGAAACCGAAAAACGTGGGTTTTTTTTATTTTAGCACATACATACAAATTGCGTTAAATTATTTCTAAAACTTCATATCCGAAAGCTTTATATCGATCAAGATTTTAACCTCATTATTTACAAGCAAAGAATCTACAAGTCCCGATAACCGCGTGGACAAACGTGCTACTTCTCGTTGCAAGACGACCGAGCGGATCTTGAGGTTGCGAGATCTGTCCTCCGACCTGCTCCAGAAAAGTCGAAATAATACCTGACTAACAGAAAATTAGTGGCGCCCTCTTGATTAACATTTTTGAAACTGCTAGTTACTAAGGTTTTCCTAGTAAAGATACTACATAAGTGGATGTATTGATTACTAGAATATATCTTGTAACGTTTACTGAAGTTTTTATAGTATGCTTGCAATTTAAATGGTTGTATTGGATACTAAGCTTTAATTAGTAATATATACACATATTTCTTATCTAACATTACTAAAAAAACTTATGGAAGCTGAGTTTCCTAGAGAATTCTTAGTAACCTTACAGATTTTTTTTTAAAGTGTACGTCACTACGGGTCGTAGTCGTTGACCGTAGTAGTCACTGTGGGACGATTATGAACGTGTGGTGAAAGTGAAATGAACTATCTATACCAAAGAGAACAATTTCGATGTGCCATATCTTATCTAACTTGTGTTACAATTACTATATGCAAATATTTGTGTATTTTGATTCTCCATAGAAGCGTGCACCGCCGATGTGTCGGCATTCTCGCTCCATAAACTTGCCACTGTCTAAGCTTAGCAATGTGCCCTAATCGCAGTTTAAATTTGACTTTTTATTTACATTTTAAAATAAATTATACTTTTGTTCCCGTTCATAACTAGTTTCATTATTCAAACGTACATCACCTTCAGCAAAATAACCTTCTCTCAAGAGTCATGCGGAGAACTGATTGGTAGCCCTCAGTAAATCTACAAACGTCCGAACTTTTTCAGAAATTTGGGTAATCAAGAAATCCTTCGGGGTGATTGGAATTCTGCTGTAGTTATTTAAATTCTTACCTCATCAGTCCATTGAAGTGTATCCGCCACCTTCTCATGGGCGACAGATAATGCACCTGCAAGTCACCACATGAGAACACCCTCGGCTCGCAGCACGACTGCTGCCATCCGTCCGTCTCCTTCAGTTCGTACGTCCGTCCGTCCGACAGCCGGAGTTCCACGTGCGACTCGGACTTGTCGTCAGGGAGCCTGGACAGACGGACGGTCAGGGATTCGGACTTGGAGTTGACACCGTAGAAGAAGATCTGGTCGTTGGTCTGAAATTGTGTGGGAAATTATGCAATGACCCGCGTCTAAGGGGAGTCGAATAGTTCCATCTGACCCATGCTAATTTAACTTTGGGAACATGGGACATATAATATATATATATATATATATATATATATATATATATATAATATATATATATATATATATAATTATTTATATAATATATATATATATATTATATATATATAATATATATATATATATATATATAATATATATATATATATATATGAGAAGAGATATCTGAAAATTCTCAGATATTTCAAAACATTGAAAGATACTTTTACAGTGATGAAAAAAAATATTAAAAAACATACACAAAAAAATTCTATTTAAAGTTATATAATTTTTCTTGGGCAGAGATATTTAATATTCCTGTTTAAATCGAAGAGCTATCAATTAAAAAGAAATAATCAAACAGAACATGTTGATATCTTTTAGAGTTCATGAGAATATTCGTAACTGTTGAAAAACCTATATTTCACAGGAAACGCTAAAGAAAATTAAGGTATAGGCAAAAACCAATGTATAGACTTTCTGAAAAATGCTTATAAAAAGAAAACCACTAAACAGAAATCGATAATCTTGGTCTTAAATTGAAGCTATAGGTATTCAGAAAAGAAAAACAGAAAATCGTTATTATTGAAACAAATATCCATCCTACTCCCCTTAAGGGCATATTACACAAGCAAATTTTCTGAAAGCACTTCTTCAGCGCAAAAGTTGGATGTAATTTGTTGCTTGATATGGATGTTGAGGTTGATAGAGATATACAGGGTGGTTATAAATTCTTTTC
Organism: Hylyphantes graminicola; assembly: GCA_023701765.1. NCBI lineage: Eukaryota > Metazoa > Arthropoda > Arachnida > Araneae > Linyphiidae > Hylyphantes > Hylyphantes graminicola. The sequence goes on along the minus strand of CM043114.1, from coordinate 1,692,845 downwards.
CCCCCTTCTTGATTAGTAAGTGTCTCGATGTTTGTTGCATTCGGATTATTCATTCAAGCTACAGATTTCTCCGAATAGCGAGCGTTATTTTATAACCACCCTGCATTTTCAGACTTGTGTGCTTGGGAGTTGAGAAGAAAGTATCTTCAACTTATCGACTACCCCACACGACCAGGTTGGTCCAACCTAGTATTTGAGGTTGAAGCAAGTATCTTCAAAGTCGTCTGCCCCACACGACTTGGTTGGTCCACCCTAGTTTTTGAGGTTGAAGAAAGTATCTTCAACGTCGTCTACCCCAAACGACCTGGTTGGTCGAACCTAGTTATTCAATCTACTAACTACATATTACTTTTTTAGTCACAAGCGAAGAGATAATACTACATTATAAAGATGGCGGGCACTAATGTTATTCCTTTGTAGAACCGAGTTCCTTTACATATAATTGGTTGTTTTAATAGAGAGAGAGAGAGAGAGATAGAGAGAGAGAGAGAGGAGAGAGAGAGAGAGAGCTAAGGTTTTTCAGCAACTACGAAAAACATGAATAAGCAAGAGAGATGGAAATCAGCAAAATGTATCAATTTTTTCGAATGTCAACACGAATTTCCCGATAATAGCGTTAACGAGACCAATTTGCTGAATTGGATGACGCGGGCAATTTTGAGTTATTTTTTTTATCAAAGGTATCTCACACCCGTCGCATCCCCTTTTTTGAAATTGCTTCAGACCTCAAAACGGATCCACTGAACTGACGTCACTCTTTCATTCTCTGAAAATGCAGCTTTTCAGCACATTTAAAAAAAATCGTGATCGAACTACGTTGTTCTTCTTTAAAAAATTGTTATAAAAGTGTGGCAAGGGTACCAAAATTTCCATTTTCAGGATCTCTAAATTTTCAAATCTGTTTGTTTTAAATTTTAAGTTAACAAAAGTGGAAATGACATTGGCACTGTTGAAAATAACTAAGATGGAAAGTGTGATGCCATGGAGAACTTTTCTGTCTGTGATGCCATGGAGAACTTTTCTGTCCTTACAAGTTAAATCGATCGTGGTTTAAGCACATACGATACCATTAAATCAAATTGCCTCTCTGAAAGTCAATAAGTTACAAATAGAAATACAGAAATTGTCGACAAACAACAGGCCAGAAGGCCAGCAAGGTTGGTTCAAAATATAGCTTATATAGCCTACGCGTCCACACAGGTGTGTTTCACCGATGGGTCAGACTTAACTTTTCCGTGGAGCGGTGTGACCCACTTGTGGGTCACGCTTAACTATCCCGTGAGCCGGCGTGCACCACAGGTGATTCACTTGTTTTCAGAAAAGAAGTCATTAAAGAATAAGTTTATTTTATTTTTTTCTCAACATTATATATAAAAATATTGAGTATTTTAAAAATTGAATATTTTAAATTGATAGCAACTATTTATCCAATGCAACTTTTCAAAACACGCCAAACATAATGCGGGCTGGCCCGAACAACGCTTACAATATGCCGTTACTTTTTTTTCGCGACACATAATCTACCTTGTATTTTCATTAGTTGTGATCATCACTAGTTGTGATCTCGCATTAAACGCTTTCGAACTCGTAAAGTGTTTTCCCGCCCGATGAAGCGCAATGATGTAAGACAGTACCTCCTCACAAGGAAAAACGCAGATATTTGCCCTAGCGTGAACGTGTTAAATTAGCTTACCTTTTCCAACTGGTCTTCAGTGAGTGGGGACTCCATGGTTATTTCTATGGGAGGTGGAAGAAAACCAACTTGGTAGGGATCATGCTCCACATTCATGTCATACAAGTCGAATCTTTTCTTGGAAAGTCGTCTGCTAAATTGGATGTAGAGATATGATGTGATCCATTTGATCCAGTATTGCAAATCTAAAAACAGGTAATAGAAGCTAGTTAAGGTATAAAAAATGGTATACGCATGGTAATGGTATCAAAAATGGTAAATGGTTTATGCATGAAAAAGGATTTTAAAAAGTTGATGGTTAGACCTATGGACTATAAAAGGTAAAGTAATGAAAATAATTTTTAAGAAAATGTATAGGTCGACTCGGGGTTAGCAGTTATTAAAAGCAGAAAATTGGGATAATTTTTGAACAGGGACAAAAGAACCATGCTCAATAAAATTTATTACATTTCACCAACCCAAATTTGTTAATTGCATGTCCAGCTATACTCTGGTTAGTAAATTGGGACGAGGTTGATACATTTTCTCAAAAAATGTATTGGTAACCAAGAGCGGTTTTTTTAAAAAGTGGTTTAAATTTTTTTTTAATTTTTTCTGTTGTAGCAAAATTGTGTATATATTTGGTTTTCTTTTACATGATCTTAATTTTGTAATGTCATGTGTTGGATATGGGTATGAATGTGGTTTGTGCTAAAAACACGTTTTAGGATGAGCAACAAAATATGACTGTTTAGTTATGGGGTAGTTAATTTGACACAGTAGTGTCAAATTTAGCTGTTTATGCCATAATGATTTTTTGTTGCGTTTTGTAGTTCACGTAATGAAAATTTAATTAAAAACAATATTTATTACAGAAAAACTTGAATTTATTTGGATTAACTAACCAAAACAATCGACGGACATGATTTGTCATAATCTGTGGACAAAAATTCTTAGATTGAACGCAGCTTTATTTATTATTGGATTCAATATGGTTTGTTCAGGTATTTTTTTCAAGTAACTTTATCATAAATCAGCTGTCAAAAAATTACAAGACTATACAATATGCAATGAAAATCCGAGAAAAGTATAGGAATTTAGTGAAAAACAGTTTCAAATTGAAAACGGAAACTTCTAGAAGACGCAAAAACTGCAAAGGTTGATTCAATTAGGAAAAAATTTGCTCTGTACATACGTTTCTTCAACTTGAAGAATAAAAACATTGATGAAATTTGAGTTACAGGACTCGACAGATATTTTGTCGAGTCACATGATGAAACCAGCTTCTCAGCACCATACTGGGAACATACACCACGAAGTTTTTGATAATTACAACTTTTCATTCAGAGTTTGCATAAATATGCTGAAGAAGAAGGTATATGCAGGGAACTACGATACAAGTTACTATTGTGGAAAACTACAAAAGGTGTTTTATGACGACGAATAAGAAATCCCAGAATAATTTAGGGTTGAAACTAAATTTCTCAAATGGTTTGGAGACAATAGTACCTATTGTGTCAAAACCAGCACAACACAATGCTAGCCAGCGCAACTCAAATTGACTCCGGTTGAAATTGTGAAAACACTTTATGTGTTGTATTATCCTGTGCAAACTCTATCAGTTAACATATTTCAAATAACTGGTAATAATGAAGTAATGTCATTGTTTCAAAGCATCTCTAGACCAGGGTTCGAAATTCCGGTCGCTAGTTACAAACTGCGTCCTTTTTTGGGGTGGGGGGTGGGGGGGGGGCCAGTCGGTTAGGCACTCGCCTAGAATGCGTAAGGTCCCAGGTTCGGGTCCGGGCATCACTAAAACAACTGCCGACAACGGCCCGTGCAGCCAAAAATGTCCGACGAATAATACCCCGTGTAAGAGAGGGCACGTTAAATATCCTTCAAAGTCGTAACGCTGCTTACGATTTCGCCCTTAACGGTTGCGTCGGGTGCCTATTCAGGTGTTGGCTCGTCATTTGATTGTGGTTCTAAAATACTACTCACGCATATGCAAAAATTAGATAACTAATTTTTGCATTTGGGAAGAATGACTTTCCTTTTATAACAGTTAACCATAATGCATGATTTTATTTTCGTTCCTAATACTAAAAAAATAACTGCATTAGAATTTAAATAATTTCAATTTTTAAAAATTTTTCCATATGATAAAAACCAACCATAAACTTCCAATTTTGATAATAATGACTAGAAAACTATTAAATATATTTCAAAATAACCCTCTTTAACTATAATTATATTTTCAAAACAATTTATTTGCATTTAGTGTACTAATAATATTATACTTTGAATACTGCCAAAAACTTAATTTCACAACAGGTAACACAGGTACCTCACTCTTTAATTTTTGAATACACTTTTACTACTATCATCTATGAGGATTATTAGTAGCTAAAACTTCAAAATGGAATGTATTAGATGAAAAAAAATTAAATTTGTCGAGAGGAGGCTCTACTTTAATAGAATAAAGTGGATTATGTTACTTGTTGCCAAACGGCAACATTATGCATTGAATTATTAATTATATAAATGCCTTTGATTCAAAAAAGGTGTGTCAGATTAGAAATACCTTTAAAAAGAAAATCACATTTATAATTAATCGTTGTATTTTTAATAGCTCTATTTGTGGTGTTTTTTTAAAATTTTCGTTTATAATTCGGGCTTATTTATTATGTAGCCAGGGCTCGATGAATATCATAGTTTCTTTTTATGCAGATAATGTAATACTAATTTAATGTTGTTTTTTGTACTTCGAGTTGAAATATTCAATAATGCACAACACATTTTAACAACAGGCAGTGTACACATTTTTTTTAAATAAGTAATTTAAATTCGGAAAAAATGGAAAAATAAACAAAAAATATGTATTTTTATTGTCGGGATTTTGATTGTCGGTCTTTCGGCCTTGTTACGATTTCACTCCTGTCGGATTTTGTCCTCTGTCGCGTTATGACTGTTAGGCTGTAAAATTACAGCTTGCAGGAAAACAAAATTTTTATATTTTACTGGATGGCTGGACGTAATGCGTTTGACAGTACAGTTAAATTGGTTAATAAACTATTGGAATAAACTGCAAATAATTTTCATTTAATTTTCTTCATAATTTCAAACAAAAACAACGTAGAAAAAATTTGATTTACAATTTAATGAAGGTTTCATAGTTGAAAAAGTGAATTACTGAAACAAATATGATCTGTCTAGTATTTCTATTTGTATTTATTATATCTTTGTGCTAGCATTAGGTAGACTGGATGTACTGCAATTCGCAGTGCAGTTTAGTTTGATACTCAATTTATAGAAAAAATTAAAGACAAGAAAAATAGTCCAAATACATTAAATATAAGTTTTATTAAGTAAAAGTTATGATGATATTTTTTTTGTCAAAGTGATTAGAGAAAACTTTTGTTAGGTTTATTTAACATAGTTAAAAATATTATTCAACAAAAAATATAACAAAAGCCTAATAATATTTCTGATTTGACGATTAATCAGAAAATATTTTTAATTTTTATGATACTTTTACAATAATTATACTTTAAGATAATTTAGAAATATTCCTAATGAAAATTGAGGATGTACTATGCATATCTCTAAAATAACTTTTTAAAAAATACAAAAAAAATATATATTAAAAAAAATATTCAGTTTTTCATGTGAAATTTTTGATTAAAATAATAGAAATATATTATTATCATTATAAAAAAATTACTTACCAAAGAATTTTGCAGACATTATGCTAAAAGCTATGGCTATCGACGTTGCTAAAACCGGGTCCATGGTGCACGAGTCTAGCTAGCTTAAAACTGAAATCGATCGAGAAATTAAGAAAATACTCTTATTTTATTGTTGCGTCATGAATATGACAAAATATCGCAATTGCAGAGAAGGTTAATACGATTTTTTTTTTACAAGTAAGGGCGATATGATCCATAGAGATAGGAAAAAACCGTGCGCTTCCGTTTTCTATCATGCAGGGTTGGGTGTTTCTCTTAATAAATAAATATCTCCCATCCAAGCGGGAAAAACCGGTATATAATAGTAATTAAAAAAAAATATATTTTGTAAAATTAATTAATATTTGTAAAATTGGTGATTGCCTGGTAAAATTGGTAACAAACTTAAGAAAAACAGGAAACACCCGAAAATGTACAAATTTTTACTTAACCATTTTAACCTCTAAAGACTCGAGCAAAATCCTATACGTATATTTTTAATGTGCTAAAAAGTGTTCTTCAATTTTTAAAAAAAAATATATACTTAATAGTTACTTAGGGACACGCCTTGTACTCTAAAAATACATTTTTTGTGCTATAAATACAACAAAAAAGGCCGTATCACTTATTTGTAGTTAACATATTAGTTTATCATTGTTTTTTTTTACAAAATGCTTTGAAAATTACATGCTAAAGGAATTTTTTAAAAGTTTGAATTTTTTTTTAAAAAGAACTTTAATATCGTATTGACCATCGTTCAACTTCATTTTTTTTAAAAAAAATAAATGAATGATACCTGTAATTAAAGGTTGAAAACTGATATTTGGATCTTCTTCTATCGGACCAGGTCAATTTCGAAACTGATTAACGTGTTAATTGTTTGTTTGGAGGTTTAAAAAAAATGTCCCTGAATGGGGAAGCCAGGTCGCAATAGGTTAATAATTAACATTTTTTTTTCGATCAGCCTATTCTCAAGCCCGTAAATGCTGGTTTTTACTAAGGTACGTTTTCTCTTCCAGTATATACCAAGCTAACCATGTGGGGTTGACCTTTTTACACACCTTGCCGACCTAAGTTGGATAAATAGAAATATACTACGGAGAAGATCCTCCCGCGCATGTAAAAAGTTCCATAAATAATTTGTGAATCCATCCAGAAAACATGTTTCAAACATTTCGTTTAAGGTCTAACAGATTTGAATATTATTTGAGAAAACTTGGCAATTTTATAAGAATGAATAGTGTATTTATGTTCAATTGTATTCAGATCATTTTTATGTAAATATTAAATTATAAGCGTTTCCAAGTAACGGACCAATCGCGTTTTTTTTTCTCTTTTTTACTCTTTGTTTTTACTCAAGTTAGGTTGGCATGGAGTGTAAAGGAGACACGAAGGTGTTGGGCGGGAGAGGGTAAAAATATTATTTTTCTCCCGCCATCTTAAGGATCCAAAAGAAGAATTGTGTGCAATAAAGCAGTACTAAAATTACGCACTTTTAGAATCTTCAAGGTATATGGCTAGAAGCTTTCCAAATATATATGTGCCTGAAGTTAATTTATATGTATAATTTGGTTATTCAAAAAATTCTTTTACAAATGTAAATTTTGGAATTGTAAATTTAAAGGTTTAAAATTCTTTTTCAATGTTTTGTGGGTAATTTCTGTTTGCATATTTACTTAAATTTTTATAAAGGTTTAAAATTTTTTTTTTTTATCATATATAAAAAACATTATAACAATAGTTATCATGTTCAGTAAATATATAAATAATATATTCACTGTTTAAATTAAATACCCAAGGGGTTTCACATGGAACTAGCAACACCTCTGCTTCACGTGGGAACTAGCAACAGCTCTGCAATTTTTGTTTTAATTTTTCCTGAATTACTTTTGCAATTCTATTTGCCAATTGAATTTTCTAAGAATATTATAGTTGTTAAAATTAAAACTTCTTTCGATGCAAGTTTTCCTTGATAAATGATTAAAACAACCAACAGCATAGCAAGATATTTGAATTTTTTAAAATTTGTTTAAAAAAATTTAAAAAATAACTAAATTAACTTATTCTTGGAAAACACAATTTCGAATAAAAACAAAAGTAATTCTCGAAAAAAGAAAACTAGACCGCGGAGCTGTTGCAGAATCCCGTGAAATAAGCCCAATAATACATGTAATGATTTCTGGCTGTCTATTTCTAGCCTCCCTTTGGAGCTTTAACACAGTCAATAAACGCCTCGTAGTTTAGAACTCTGGTCAAGTGCCGCAGTCCTTTAAGAAAAGCGAAAATTACATGGGTTACGAAACCTTTATAGCTGTGTTAAAATCCGTTTTGGTGGTTGAAAGTAGGCAGTTAAAAACGTTCCAAACCAGGCAAAAAAGTAAAAAATTTCATCACTTGACTAGGGTTTTAAATTACGAAGCGCTATTAGCTATGTTAAAGCTCCTAAATAGAGCCAAAAATAGGCAGCTGACTTGTGGCGCTCCTAGTGAGTAAACTTGTTACTACGCTCAGGGGGCGGAGGCTTTTCGCCCTATTCACCTACGTAAATGCGCAGTCTGTTTAGATTCTTGTCTGTGCTTATACCATAGGGAAGTGGTTCTAAAAGGCAGTTTCTGTCGCAAATATACTTGTTTTTGATGTAAAGTGGGTTGTAAGTAACAGGAAAGTAGGAAATTTATATTCATTTTAGAATTTTTTAGTTGTTATTTTTACCAATATTGTAGTTGAAAAACTGCATTTTTTTTTTGCAATTCATGATTTGTAATTTAGGCGGAAGGAGTGAAACAGCCCCTTTTGAGTTATCTTCATAAAAGTGTCAATTTTTTCTGAAGAGGCGACATATCGTGGGTAAAATGACAAACCACGAATGTTGAAAAACACAAATGTGCAAAGGGATGGAAAACCGGAAACAGATAAACCGGTTTTTGGCTTCGGTTAAAAGGGCAAAAACATTTCTTTAGCTGAATCGTTAAAACTGAAAAACGGTTTGAATAAACATTTTAACAGACTACAGTAAAACTCACATTAAGTTTGCAGCGCGTAAATGTTCTACGGAAAATGGGACAAACAGTTCTCAATTCCGAGTGCGAGAATCGAATAAAAAAAAAAGTATTTCACACTCAATAAACCACTTTATTGGTTATTTCACGACATATTTGTATTAGTTTTTTTTTCAGTTAGAGTGTAATATTTATTATTTTTTCTTTCAATTTTGACTTAACAACGCGCACGAATACCAGAGTATCTGAAAGGGGCAGCCAATCAGAG
>CM043114.1:1572343-1683678 GCA_023701765.1 Hylyphantes graminicola | reverse complement strand
TTGCAGTCATGCTTTTTGATCCTGTACGGCCCAATTTTCACCAATTTTCTCACCATTTTTTTACTGAATGTAGAAAAGAGTATAGGTTTTTTTTGTCTGCAAAGCATTTTTTTAAAATTCAAATTAGTTTTTTTTAATAAAAAATAGTTTGTAAAAGGGCAAAAAAGGCGTTTTTAGCCTAAATTGAAATAAAAAAAAATTGGCTTCTTACGATTTTTCTGAATTTTAGTATTTTGTAGACTTCTTATGTATGAACAAATTGCTAATGCATGTATGTCCAATATATATCCGGTTTGTAAGTTATGGGGTTTTTTTTATTTTATTTTTTGTTATTTACAGTCATGCTTTTTGATCTGTACTGCACAATTTTCACCAATTTTCTCCCATTTTTTTTTACTGAATGTAGAAAAGAGTATAGGTTTTTTTTGTCTGCAAAGCAATTTTTTTTAATTGAAATTAGTTTTTTAATTAAAAAATAGTTTGTAAAAGGGCAAAAAAGGCGTTTTTGGCCTAAATTGAAATAAAAAAAAATTGGCTTCTACGATTTTTCTGAATTTTTAGTATTTTGTAGACTTCTTATTATGAACAAATTGCTAATTGCATATATACCCAATATATAACCGGTTCGTAAGTTATGGGTACTTTTTTGGGTTTTTTTGGAATTACAGTCATGTTTTTTTAATCTCTACGACACAATTCTTATAGTACAACTCCAATTTTTTTTTTGGAATGTAGAAAATGGTCCAAATTTTATGTCCCACAAAATATTTTTAAAATATTTCAAATTAGTTTTTTAATTAAAAAAATAATAAAAAAGCCAAAAATTGCATTTTGCCTACCAAAATTTATAAGTTTTCAACCAAACCAAACATAGTGTTCGAAAAATGTTTTATTGGTGTAATTTCACTTTAAATGATACCAAAAATGAAAACTTATATTTTTTTCTACAGTTGTAACTGTTATATGTGCTTTACAATAGTTTGAATTTTATTTTTTTGTCATTATTGATTCGCTGTAGTGATGGGTCGTTCCAGACGAGAAGAAACTATGGCGAATTATTTCCATCCCAGACAAAACCTTACTATTTGTTTAACGAATGGCAACACCGAAATCGTAAACAAAAAATTGCCTGCTGAATTGCCCCACATTGACCATTGCAGTTCTTTTTTTAAATAAAATGTTCAAAATAGTTTTTTAAAACTTTATTTTTCCGGTCATTAATGATGAGTAACAATATGAAATATTGCAAATGGGTTTGGAAAGTGACATGCCGTGCAACATGCGGTTGGTAAAAGATCGCATGGACAACAATCTACTTCAACGTACGGGTTAAAAAAGTTAAGTATTATTAATATTTTTTGCAGCAAATTTTTACTCCAAATCTTGCGTACACAGCAAGTTTTTTTTTAACTCGTCTTTTTATCTAACTCTGATTATTGGACCTCGAAATAGGATTTTTCCTAATTTTAACCATACAAGTATTGTGTTACCGAGTAATAACATTGCAGAAAGGAGCGTTATTTTTTAAATAAGTTGTTTCTTTTGAAACTTTTCAAGGCGTCTTTTAAATGTTTACGTTAAATCATAGCTTAGTATCATGGAGGATCTGGCAATCGCTTCGCAGTCTTTTTTTCATTTTTCTTGAATTACTTTTGTTTTGGTGGTTTGGTTGGTCGAGATATATTCAGGTTTGTTTGGTGACCAAGCACACTAACCTGAATATAAATAACTTTGGTCTGCGAACCAAAACAAAAGTAAATTCAAGAAAATGGAGACGAGACTGCGAATCTGTTGCCAGATCCTCAGTGAAACAACCCCATTTATTTATTACACTAATATTGCGTGCAAAATACTTCTGACGGCCAATTAATGTTAAAAAGTTGTCAAATGGCGCTAGACCAAAAAGTAGGATTTTACCTGTAATTCTATTAATTTTCAAGAATTTTACTGATAACTTGAATTCTTTATTATCCAAAGTAAAAGGAAAATGTGCTTTAATAAAAACCATCTTTGTGGTCCGGTGCTTGGAAATAATTATTCGAATCACTCATTAAAAAGTGGCTAAATTTTTTACCAGACCCTACAGTAGGAATTTACCTACAGTTTATGTCTACAACTCCAGTGTCATGTCCACAAAGTATTTAAAAAAAATCCAATTAGTTTCGTCATTAAAAAAATAAAAAAGGACGTTTTTTGAATAAATTCGTTATTAAAGAAATTCCCCCCCAAGGATTTTTCTGAATTTCGAGTATTTTGTCGAGTTTTTATGTATCAACAAATTGTCATAGTTATTATAATCAAGTTGGATCCGGTTTAGAAGTTATGGGTTTTTTAATATAATTTGTTTTATTTGACTTTTTGATTTGTACGGCGCAATTTTCACCAATAATCTCCTATCTCATTCATTTTTCTGGAATTACTTTTGTTTTGGTAGGTTGGTTTAAAAGATCGCATGGACAACAATCTATTTCAACGTACGGGTTAAAAATGTCAAGTATTATTAATATTTTTTGCAGCAAATTTTTACTCCAAATCTTGTGTACGCAGCAAGTTTTTTTTTAACTCGTCATTTTATCTAACTCTGATTGGTGGACCTCGAAATATGATTTTTCCTAATTTTAACCATACAAGTATTGTGTTACCGAGTAATAACATTGCGGAAAGGAGCGTTATTTTTTAAATAAGTTGTTTCTTTTGAAACTTTTCAAGGCGTCTTTTAAATGTTTACGTTAAATCATAGCTTAGTATCATGGAGGATCTGGCAATAGCTTCGCAGTCTTGTTTTCATTTTTCTTTAATTACTTTTGTTTTGGTGGGTTGGTTGGTCGAGATATATTCAGGTTTGTTTGGTGACCAAGCACACTAACCTGAATATAAATAACTTTGGTCTGCATTCGGAGATTGAGCAGTGTTTGCGGAGCAAACAACGAGAAATTGTATAGCAATTCTCGGGGGTTGTCGAGCGGTAGCGAGCAGGGGGCGAAGGCAGCAATTCCGGGGGTTGCCGAGCGATAGCGAGCAGAGGGCTCTAGGGTTTACATTGAAGTAGAAATTGAAATGTAACGTGGGTAATGTTTATTTTGCTTTTTATTTTGGTGTTTGGTTTTTCTTTAGGGCCTCGAGGGGGTGCCGGCTTTTTTAAAAAAAGAATGTCACGGCTGGAGTAGCCATAATCGACGGCCAGGAGGACTTTAGAGTAGTCCGGAGGGGGTGCCAGCGTTTTTTTTTAGAATATCACGGCTTGAAAGGCCACAATCGACAGCCCAGGGGGAGTATCAGCATACTTTTTAAAAGTGTGTCATGGGCTCAGATTTGATGATATTAGGAACGCTGTGAGTCTTCGGAGATTTAGCAGTGTTTGCGGAGCAAACAAAGAGAAATTGCATAGCAATTCTCGGGGGTTGTCGAGCAGGGGACGAAGCCCCCTGCCAGCCGCGAAGCGGCCAATGGAATTGCGCAGCAATTCCGGGGGTTGGCGAGCGATAGCGAGCAGGGAGCGGAGCCCCCTAGTATATCAAAAACTATTTGTTTTAGTAATATAATTGTAATAAGTAATACACAAAATGAAAGCTGTTTAAATTTTCTACAAGCTGCACCCCACAAGTGTTTTAATATTTTGTATATTTTTCGAGATATCCGCTCTTGAAAGTCAGTAATTTTGGACAAAACACTTTTCCCACATTTTAACTCTTTTTTTACCAAATAACTCTTCAATAATGCACCGAAACACTAAATGTTGGCCCTAGAGTGGTAGAGAATGTAATTTTTTTTAAATAATATATCTTATTTTATAATTTTATCTATTTTTCTTCAAATTGTAAAGCAGTTTCAGTGTTGAGTGAAGAGGAGACTGTCTGTCCTATAAAGCTAATGCATTAGATTTGGAATCGCAACGTTTGCAAAAGAATTGCTTTGCCATGTTATCCCATTTTCACAATGTATTAGAATCATCATAACATCAATTTAACACAAAATTGAAAAGAAAATAACATCCAGTTAATTAATTATTAATTATCAAAGTTTTAAAATAGCGGCGCAATCTGCTGTAAATTTTTGGCATTTTAAAATTTCAAAAATATATGATTAAATAACTAGATAACATTTTCGTATCAATTTTTTTTCATTTTAATGTAATGTTGATTCCCGTACTTGGGCAAAAAGGGCAAAGCAATACATCTGCGGAAGTTGTTATTCCAAAACTAATGCATTAGCTCAATGGGACTGACAATCCCTCTTATGTACACTTATTCTATACTGAATGTCTAAATTATACAGATACTCATTTTGTAGGCACGTTCTTAATCTAATATTTTATCTATTTCATTTCTTTCCTCGAACTCCAGAGGAAAAACGGTGAGATGATCCCCCTGTTCTTCTTCATCTTTGGAGTCAACTTGAGAGACCCAATTGCGGCTAGTCCCCTGGGAATTTTGGCATTCTGAGGAACATTTGAGACTTGATTTTTTTGCAGCTGCACTTTGAGCAGGCATAGACTTTCATGCGTCTGCAGAAAATTATTTTCTGAATATCGTCAGGTGCTGCTGCTAACTTACTGTGCACTAGGACCAGGCAGTTATTCGCAATCTTCCCCTCACACACCTGAGGAGGCAGGTCATTTCCAGCCATAACTCAGTTTTGTGTAATATTCGGAGGGAATAATGATTTACTGCTCTCTCGCTGGGAAGAAGACAAGAGATATCAGGCTTGATGGTTGCCACTGATTTCAAGAATGAATTATACCTGTAGCATTGAGGAAGGCTTCTTTCGTTGGAGCCCCATACCATATCAAGATGCATATTTTGCCTGCCTATTGTACCTGATAGGTGGTTAAGGAAGGGTATGAAAAGACCGCTGCTGCTTTCTGGAACTCTGGCGACTTCATACACAACTTCGCAAATGCGATCTTGCTTTTTCGAAATGCGAAAGATGTTGTGCCGTATCCAGCTAATATGTTTGTAAAAATAGCACGTCCTAAACCCAGTTGCTGAAGCTCTTGGGACAATACTAAAATAAATCTTTTGCCCACGTCCAGGCTTTATGAAAGTAATGTTCTTATGCGTATCAGCTGTAGCCTCAAGAGGACTTTTAGGTCGACGAAAAATATTAAAATAATAACCAATTTTCGAAGGCGATACAGACGGACGGACATCTTCAGCACATCAATACCTATTTTCCTATTTTTTTAAAAAAATTATTTCGAAGTAATAAAAAAAGTAATATAAAAATCGCGACGTGTATAGTTCTGTTTTTAATAAAAATATCGATTGCACCATAAATAATTATAGAAAAAAAAACCTTAGTTCAATTACTCTGTTTTTGAAGATTTATCAGCGCAACATAGTAATATTCTAGGAAAATATTGCAAATCATTTTTTTATAATTTAACTTCACCCTTCTACGTTATTGCCATAACTGTTGATTAAAGTATTTTTACTAAAATTGTAGTTTGTAACATTATAGTATAATTATCTATTACTAAAAGTAGTACAAGAAAAAAGTTGTAGCTGTTAGTTATTTTTTTTTGTTCCCATTATGAAATTTGGCCTTGAATTAACTTAATAACAATAAATAAAATCCAATTTAAATGACCTTCCACAGTTTAATACAAACTTTTTTTTCAAAGATATATTTCGCCTATCATGCTTGCTTTTAGGGAATAATTACAAAATTTATGAAAAAGACAAATTATCAACTGGTAGTGCTGCCATCTATTGGTGTAAATCGAACTTGGTAACTCACGCGAGAGTAAACAAGCTCTGATCCCGAAACCATACCACTGAAGGCCCACCGAGAAAAGCGGAGTACGTGCTCGTTAAATATTTGGGTCCGAAAGTACTGTGGACGGTCATGGCGCAGTTTCCAAGGGTACAGGACCGTTGTGACTATTTCACCGCCCCTTCAGTGACATGTGTAAATTGCGGAGGTGACGATAGATGGCAGCATGCGTCACTTATATGTGTTGTGCCTGTCTTAATTGACGAAGTTTTTTAAGCGGGTCTCTGACAAAGCACGCAAATCTGAAAAGATATGTCTACGTCTACCAACAAACCAAAGTAAAGTAATTAAAGAAAGAGACTGACATGTATTAATGACATGGAATTGAAGTAGGTGCTGCCATCTATTGATAAAAATCGAACTTGGTAACTCACGCGAGATTTTCACAAGGAGTGCAATGTTATTTTAATTGCGTTTTGCAGTAATAAATCACAGAGACTGATATGTATTAGTGACAAGGAATCGAAGCAATGCAATTCTATTATGCAAGGGCCAATAATCAACTTTTTTCCTAGTTGCCAGTCACGTGATTTCGAAGCATCTTGCGATTCATTGTTCAACAAATGCTTAAAATTTAAGATAATGAATATTTTTGTTCCATTCTCAGAATTTTTTTTTTCAAAAAAAATAATGATGATTTTATTTTATTTTTAAAATAACAAACCGAATTAATTTTTTCTCTCTCTAGTTGATAATTATGACGTTCCGCTAATTTTATGACGTTTTGTCCTTCTGGACACCACATTCTTAATTTTTTCTGTACCTATTTTCCCCCACAATTTTAGAATGAGGTTTTCCCTTCTACTCTTATCTCAGTTCTATTCTATGTATCGATTGAGTTTGTGCTTCCAAACACATTAATTTTTCAATGGTTTATTGTTTAATTTAATATAGCCCTTCTAAAAATGTTTAACACCTAGATATCCCAACATTGTGACTAATCAATTGAAGTTTAAATTGTAACATCATTTTGCATTTTGAAGTCATTTGAGTTCTAAGGTATAATACTTCTTCTTATGTACCTATACTTTAACGCCACGTTAAGTAGGTAAATATAAAAAATCATCCTTTCAGTTTTTCTTGTCTATTTTAGAAGATAACTTGAAAGTATACCTTTTACAACACTTGGGGTTCAGGCTTTGCTTGTTTCAGGTGACTTATTTCTTTCCAAATTAAATTTTTGTTCTTCAGCGATCAGTGCTTCAATTGGTGATCTGTTGGGAAAAAATTAATTTCATTCACTCTCAAAAATGAATGCTCAAAAACGACAAAATATTCCTTAATTTTGACGATTCCGTCTACTGGCAAGTGCTCCGAGTTTTCGCTTCGAAAGTAAGGAAATTTGAATCGTCATTTTTATGAGGATTTGGATGTCGTCTAATCTATAGAAATATTTTGTCATTTTTGAGCATGTGAGTACAACAATGAGATTCAGTTTCCTCAAAATCAAGATGCAGAATCGTCAAATCAAGATCGTAAAAGTGAGGATTCGCGTTTACTCAAAAGTCACGTGTTAGTTTTACGAAACAATCCTCAAAATTTACGAAATGAGACTTGAGGATTCATGAATCGTCCAAAATGAAAGTGCTATTTCTGAGAGTGTTCTATTTTCTACAGCCAAGTCCACAACCAAGCCCTTTAATATATATATATATATTTTAAATATCTAATCACAATCATTTTTCGGAACATTATAAATGTTGTTGTTCCTGTCTCCTCTTTAATAGATATGAACAGACCAACTATAGAAGGTTGTTGACGGGGAGAAAATCGGTTAAAAGAAGGGTTGCAAAAAGTGCTGTGACTATCCAGCCTCTCCGGCGCACATACTGAATTGCGTCAGACTTATACCAAGGAGGACTTATCATCCTCACTTTTTCATTTTTTAATATGAAAAATCGAGTTTTGAAATTACGAAAAATTTGAAATTAGCAAAAACATTATCTGAAGCCGTTGTTTGTAAAATTATGAAAACCGCTCCCCTTAAGTCAGTTAACGTGTGTTGAAGCATTCTTTTTTTTATTGCACAAAAGAAAAATAACATACATTAATTTTGAGGGGAAAAAACATTAAATAAGCAATAATACTGTAGACCAGTGGTTCTCAACCTTTTGTAGGTGATGACCCCCTAATGCCACAAAATAACTTCGCGACCCCCTTCCCCTGTCCTACACATGATGTACTCTTTATTAACTATTATATTTGGGTAATTTTTTTTTAAATTTTATTTTACGATGGCTGTCCCATGGGAAGGTTTTGAACAAGTTATTTGAGCTGCGATCTGAAATGCTGATATTTTTACAAGATGCTAAACCAGAATTGGCCGGATTTTTTTTAGCTCCCCAGCTAGGTTGTTTCAACTTTCATACTTAGCAGATATATTTATACACCAAAATGAGATAAATACCGAGCTACAAGGTCGAAATATAACAATAATCAAAACCCAAGACTAAATAAAGAAACTCAATGTTTATGCTGCTAAAGTTAAGAAATCTAATTTTGAAAACTTCCATTTATGTTACGAATTTAAAAGTTCTGAAAAAATTCCGAATTTAAAAGTTCCGACCAGCACAGGTTTTTCATTAGCTTTTTGCAACGTAACGTACTAGAATTAATAACATAAAAAAAGTTGAAAAGTAAATTAACCAAGATATAAAGTAAAACAGTGCGTGGCGATTTTTTTCTTCCATTCTAGTTGTAAAATTATTGTATAAAACGTTACTTAAATATATATTTCTATTTTTAAAAAACTTTTTGCGATCCCCCTAGGATCCCTTCGCGACCCCCCAGGGGGTCGCGACCCACCGGTTGAGAACCACTGCTGTAGACGGAACGGGTCACTGCGACCATATTGGCGAACTTAAAAAAGTAGATGATATAAATTTACAAACACAAAATTCACACATCACATTCAGATACCATTTCAAGAAATTACCAAATTTAAATATTAGGTTCAATACTATTCATATTTCAAGCAAATTATTAGAGTATTTTTAGCACACATAGCAAATAGCTTCAAAGGAAAAATAACCCAATTCCACTTTTGATATCTATCTACCAACACATTCTCTAAAGAAGGCCTCATACAGTAAGTGACGGAGTTGAAATCGTCCGAATTGTAGAAATACATCAGAAACCATCGCACATGAAGAGTACAGGGGAAAAACCGATTGATTTTTCAGAGAAGTTTCCTTAGCAGGCCACTTTGGCGATGATAGCGAGTGATCACCTAAACTTGTGTAAGGAAACTAGTTCCTACCACAGAGATCATAGTTAAAGTAATAGAGTGGCAGATCACGTGACCTCCACAGCTAACGACGAGACGCGCAAGGAGCTCCCAGAAGAGCCCCAATAAAGTCAGTGTTGTAGGTCACATGATCTACCACTCTAATACTGTAACTACTATCTCTGTGGTTCATAGCTACCAAGATTCAGACGATTGACGATCCCGGCGCTTGGACCAAGCGAAGAAGAAAGAGAGAAACCGATTTTCTGCCACCAATGTCCGCCAAGCAGACAAATTCGGGCATCCGCTTAATAAATCAATCGGTTCTTCCCGTGTACTTGGAAAAAGAGTAGACCGTTACTTTGGCACACACAGTCTTTTAAGACCCCAGCAAAATCCTACACGCATATGCTTTTCATAAACATACTTTTCATACAAATATATACTAAAATGTATGTTCAACAAAGTAATAGCATATTCACACTAAAGGACCTAACTCCTTTAAGCCTTTCCTTATGTAATATCTTATGCAACAGTTGAGTGTTTCAAATTGATTTTAGTGTGAGGGTATTCGGTAACATTTGTCAGATTTATAAAAAAATCTGTCCTTGGCTCTCCATCAGGAAAGAAAAAATGGCTTTAATTTTTTTTTCTACTCCCACGTCCTGTTTCGAACGAAAGGACGGGGGATCATTTTTGGAAGAACATTTCTTGGATGATTCTGTTTTTAAATCGCTTTAAAAATACAATTTTTATTTTAATATCAATAAAATAGACTAAGCGAAGAACTAATGGGATGAATCGATTTTAATTGTGCTGCTGAAAACATTGATTCAAAATTTCAGTGCAGACATTTTAATATTTATATATAACTTTTACTTAAATAATTGTTTCCTGAGTCCTTCGTCTTCTTTTTTATAAATTTTGATTCTTACAGCACCATCAGTCACTAAATGGAAGTACTTTTTTCTTCTTTTATGCCATACGTCTTCCAACCGCCTTTTCAATAATATTTCATTGAAATTGACTTTATTCTAATCAGTTGTTCAATTTTTATCAAGATTTAATGCTAGTATCTTCAATAGTTGCCACCCTGTATCAAAGTTCTATCTTCGTTATCTATGAGTTTGCGAAAAAAGAACAACCCGTTAAATTTTATCGTCTTTCACTAGATCTTTATTCGAGTGGAAGTGTCAAGTGCTCTCTTGAAATAATCTTTCTCTTTCCACTTAACGAATTCAATCCGCATTCCATCCCGTTAGACGCGATTTCAATGTCTCTTGTGCACTCGCTGCTTTCGGTTGTTGGCTGTTTATTTCTAGCTATTGTATATTGCTAGCTACTGTTGGTTTCAAGACACCTACTGTTTATTTCTAGCTGTTGCTTATTGCTAGTTACTGTTTAGTTCAAGACGCCTACTGTTTATTTCTAGCTATTGTTTATTGCTAGCCACTGTTTAGTTCAAGACACCTACTGTTTATTGCTAGCAATTTTTTATTGCTAGCTACTGTTTACATCAAGACACCTACTGTTTATTGCTAGCAATTTTTTATTGCTAGCTACTGTTTATTTCAAGGCACCTACTGTTTATTTCTAGCTATAGTTTATTGGTAACTACTGTGTGTGTTTATCTCAAGACAGCTACTGTATACTACCAGTTTTTTTCGGATAGCATCAGTGTCGCGATGCTGCCCTTATTTTCGGCCATCGGGGACCTAACGAAGTTTTTGGACACTACGCAGGTTCTAATTACCGCTTGTGCCCTTTTAGTTGCATATTTCGTGACGGTCCTGGTGAAGAACAGGAACTTTCCTCCTGGTCCTTGGGGATGGCCGGTGATAGGGTACCTGCCTTACATGTCCGAGGACGCACACCTGGATTTCATTAGGATTGGGAAGAAGTATGGAGACGTCTTCAGGTGAGTAATAGCCCTCTAATGCATACACTCTAAAAAAATGCTCAAAAACGACGAAATTTTCCTTAATTTTGACGATTCCGTTGCTGGCAAATGCTGCGAGTTTCCGTTTCCTCAAAGTGAGGAAATTTGAATCGCCATTTTAATGAGGATTTGAATGTCGTCTAATCTAAAGAAATATTTCGTCATTTTTGAGCATGTGAGTACAACAATGAGATTCCGTTTCCTCAAAATCAAGATACAGAATCGTCAAATCACGATCGTAAAAGTGAGGATTCACGTTTACTCAAAAGTCACGTGATGGTTTGACGAAACAATCCTCAAAATTAACGAAATGAAGCTTGAGGATTCATGAATCGTCAAAAATGAAAGTTTTATTTCTGAGAGTGCAGTTGCATATAGTTAGGTTAGTTATCCAATGGCCGTTGGTGGCAGTTGAGTGCAAACAAAACGTTACAGCTTATTTTCTTATTCTCACCCTTTTATCTCTTAGCATGGTCTTCCACTAAGCTCTTCAATTGATGTATCATTTCAGTGATTGTTGTTTATTTGCAAATCTTACCTTCTTAAGATTCTACCTTGTTGAAATATGACTGCAAACTGTTTTGTTTCATAACTCTAAATATCATAGATGTATGTAATTGTCACACCAATTGAGGGGCCATCTTAAATAATAAGTACGGTATTATATTTATACAAATAAGTAAACAAAAGAGGAAATCAATATTTTTTTATAACCAAATTAATAAAATAAAATAAAAACAATCCATGCCGCATGATTATTTCCTCTGAGAAAAATCATGCAAAAGTATAATCATGTCAAGTTTTGCGTGATAGTGCATGAAGACTTAGTGGTTTTGTTTTTTAGCGTGAAATTAGGATCTAATACTGTGGTGGTTCTTAACGGACCTGAAGTTATTAAGGAAGCACTCAACAAAGTGGAATTTCTTGGACGACCAAAAGATGGCGCCTTGCCCCTTTTCCTTACAGGAAGTAAACTACTTCCTCATTATTCATTATTATTCTCCTAGATAGTTTTATATGTCTCATATTTGTCATATGTATCTATAATTTTTCGATTACTGGGATGACTTATGTTTCATACTGTTGTTTAAATCCTTATTACTCCTAAATTTAAAATTGAGACACTATTATGCATCTATTATACAATATTATTCTCCTCCATAAGTTTTATATGTCTTATATTTGTGATATGTATCTATAGTTTGCTCGATCACTGGGTAGACTTATTTTTTATACTGTTGTTCCAATACCGATAACTCCTAAATTTAAGAAAAGGGATGTTGTTAAAACACTATTATGCATCTACTGTACAATAGTATTCTCCTATATAGATATATATGCCTTATTTTATACTTGTGAAATATGTCTATAATTCCTTCGATAAGTAGGAAAACTTCGTGTATAGTTATCATACAGTTGTTAATTCAATTCCAAATAGTCCTAGATAAAAAAATAATAAGTTACTATAAAATTTCAAAACAAGTAGAAGAATATAATTTTACCAAATTAAAAAAAAATTATCGGTGTTGATTTGGATAGTTTAAAAAATGGACCACTTATCCTATGAAAATAAAAAATACTGCTGCAACTTCACTGAAAAATATAGTGGTGATGCAATCGGATAAAATATCACTTCCTGCTTATGATGAATTGTGATGATTAATTAGTGGATGACATTGGTCGGCTACTTTATCTTGTTTTCATGTTTGGTTGGTTTTTAGACAAAAATTTTCAGGCTTATGTGGTTGGTCAGAGACCCGCATACAAACCTTCGTCACGTAAGACAGACACAACACACATACGCGACAGATGCTACCATCTATCCCTCGCCAGCTCCACAATTTAGACACGTCCCTAAAAGGGAAAGAAATAGTCTCCAGGGACCTGTACCCGTGCAAAACTGCGAAATGACCGTCGACAGGACTTTCGGACCAACTAATTTAACGAGCACGTACTCCGCATAGGTCTTCAGTGGTAACAAGACTCGATTGTACTCGTTCGTTTCTTTTATTATCTTGTTGTTTAAGGGAAGATCATAGTTAGCGATTAAGCAAATGATCAACGAACGATCAATTGAGCGATTCGTAGTATTGATTTCGAAAGGCTCTAAATCATTTAAAAACTATGATACAATTAAAAAAATTGTACCAAATTATAAATTATACTTTTATTATTATATTTACACCTTAGAATCTTATTTAAAAAATTATTTTTTAAGAAAAAAATACATCTTTTGGAACATACAATTACGAATTTTCGAAAATACAAGTATTTTTTCTGTACACTTTGTACAAAAAATATACAATGAAAGCACATAATTTCTTTTTCAAATGCAAGTAAACAGTTAGATAGATATTGATCACCCATTTTTTTGCCTTAAATAACTTTTTAATTTTATTTTAAAAACATTAAATTCTACATTCATAAAAATTCTGATTTTCCACGAAGAAAAGTGTAAAATAATGTATTTTTTTTTTAATTTGTAAGACTAAATTAGGTGACTTAAATATATCTAAAATGGTTCTATAACACGCAAAAAAAAACTATTAAGACATATTAAATAGATTTGGAGAAAAGTGTAACAATGTGCTGAAAATTTTAGTTTTGAGAAAAACGCAAAAAAATAAATAAAAAAATAAAATACAGTCGAACATGTTTAACATGAACTCAAAGGGATCACCGAAACATTTCTTGTTCTGCGAATTTCATGTAAATCGTCAGGATTTTTTTTTTACACTGAGCCAGTGAATAGTTTTCAAATATCAACACAAAATATTCATATTTTACAATGTAATACATAAATAATACAAGCATACAATTAGTAATTCAAAGGGGGCGCAACGCATGTCTTTCTTTTTATAATTTTTAATTTTTTATAAGAAATAATTAAGCGATCGATACAAAATTGTTATTATTCGATAGATCGAACTTCCATCTATCAGAAAATACTGGTTTCAAAAATTCGATTTTTTGGACATTTTTAACTATGATCTCCCCTTAAAATATTCCATGGAGCTTCGAACAGTTGAAAAATGCCTCATGTGATTTCTTTTACATTTACTAACATGCCATATATACAGGGTGGTTGTAAAATAATGCTCGCTATTCGGAGCGGTCTGTAGCTTGAAGGAATAATCCAAATGCAACAAAAATTGATATACTTACCAATCAAGAAGGGGGGGGGGGGAATGGAACATAACATAGAATCATAAAAAAGAATCATCATAAAAAACAAACTTGTTTCCTTACCAGGGTTCTAAATACGAGGCGTAGTCAATTATGGCTAATTTCGGCCAACACAGCTAATTACGAATCGTAATTTAGAACACTGGTCAAGAGACGAGTATCTTTTTTTCGAAAAAGAATGGAATCATAAAACAGAGACTCGTCCGTCGAGACGAGTTTTTTGTTATTTTAAAAATGTGTTTTGTTTTGCCCAGGTACATTTTTTGTGGAGGATGTCCACATATGGAAAGAACACAGAAGATTTGTAGTACTCTCCATGAAGGACCTGGGGTTAGGAAGAACAAAAATTGAAGGAGATATTTTAGTAAGTGGGTATTAAGGGGGAATGGGCGCGCAGGACCGGGGTTCTCCAAACTCAAGTGCCTCAATGTTAATCCAATGGGAAAAAATTATTTTTTCTTTGCCACATTTCTCCGGCTGTATTGAATATTTTTACAAGCGGATTTTTTTATGTGATAAATGTAGCTGACTTACAGGTCTCTATCTTCCCACTTTTTGAAATTAGTAAGAATATTTTTTTTAATATTCAATAAATTATTTTACACAAAATATTCGAAGCAATTTCAAAAAGTGGGAAGATAGAGACCTGTAAGTCAGCTACATTTATCACATAAAAAATCCGCTGGTAAAAATATTCAATACAGCCGGATAAATGTGGCAAAGAAAATAATTTTTTTCCCATTGGATTAACATTGAGACACTTGAGTTTGGAGACCCCCGGTCCTGCACGCCCATTCCCCCTTAAGTGGGTAAGTGGGTTTAGTAAGTAAGTATTTTAGTAAGTGTGTTGTTGTTGCTTATCTCCTTGGTTTAGCAGAGCTAAACCAGGTCTATGAGGTTTGTCACTCGTAAAAAGTCCAGGATCATGACTGGATTTTCATACATATCGTGTCTGGAAAGTCCCAGACAGTCCAGGATGTGGTCAGGTGCCGCCTGTTTGATGGAACACTTCGGGCAGATAGGAAAGGTCTTCTTTCCATTCGTGTAACATAGAGATCAAATGCGTCCACTTTTAAGTCTCGTAATGGCAGTCTGGTCGCTTCTGCAGCACTTTAGGGATAAAGCCTCACCGGGTCGCTTACCTTGGTACAAGTGGTGCACTGGAGGAATTTTCCAAAGGCATTACGAAAACTCATAGCCCTCGAAAAGAACTCGGAGTGGGTCAACAAATCAGAGGTGTAAAGCGCCTCTTTATCCAGTAAGTCTGCCGTG
Organism: Hylyphantes graminicola; assembly: GCA_023701765.1. Classification (NCBI taxonomy): domain Eukaryota; kingdom Metazoa; phylum Arthropoda; class Arachnida; order Araneae; family Linyphiidae; genus Hylyphantes; species Hylyphantes graminicola. The sequence goes on along the minus strand of CM043114.1, from coordinate 1,668,280 downwards.
AAAGTGTTGTTCCTTTTTAACCACTTCACACATTTTAATTTTTTTAAACTTGAATATTAAGGCCAATTCCAATTTTCTTATTTTATTCCAATCTGTATCGTATTTTTTTTATAATATATAAATTTTTTTAAAGTTTTTAGCTTCAATTTAATTACTTTTTATTTCGTTTAGTCGTCGTGAGAGTTGTTTGAAACTGTAGTCTAAGGTGCAACATAGAGTTGCACCTTCGATCATGGGGTGTTGTATCTTTGACCAGTTTATAGATCATTTGAAATTCAGGGAATATATTTACAAAGATTGAAGAAATTAAGAGCAGAATAGTTTAACAAAATTCTAATTATTTAATTTTATTCAGCTTATTTATTCATATCCTTATCCACTCGAAAAAGAATAATATTTTTTAGAATTGAATAGTCAAGAATCTAGGAACGATGTATAGATTGGTAGATGGTAGTGTCATTTTATTATATTTTGAATTTTCTTAAGTTGAATATATTTTTAAATCTTCACCTGACTGTCAGGTTTTTCACCAACTCATATGTATTTAAATAAAATATAAATTTAATAATTTTGTTCAATTTAAAATTTAAAGCATGGAAGGTATATTTATAACCATCTACTACTGAAATGTATTCTTTAAAAAATTAAAAAAATTAATTTTCCATTTAAAATTTAAATCTGATGATTTGAAAACAAGTTTACATTTCAGCTAATTCTCTTATCCCTCAGAGGGTTATTATTTATATTTATTTTGAATGCCTTGTGGGCTTGAGTCAAAAATATTAATTAATTTTACGAAAATTGTAACAGTAACACATCGAAGCTTAAATGTTGAGAAATTCATCCTGGAGTGTTATACTTTTGACCTGGTCAAAGGAACAATAACTGATGATGGTCCGATTTACAACACCATGACAATACAAAATAAAAAGCATGATACAATATCGGCATGATACAAACAATATGGTCATAGGTACAACACCTTCCCCCATATATTTTTAAGTAGTGTTATAGAGGCCCACTGTATTAGTGGTAGTGCTTCGGTAGTAGAAAACACTTAAATTAAACATTCGAAACAATTAACATTGAATAGAATGAATAGTGAAATATTAATCTCAATAATTCAAAGAAGAGTGTAGTGCATTCACTTGAGCAATTTCAAATATACTTTTATCAATTATAAATAAAAGTTTATTTTTTTTTATTTTGTTCTTTGATGTTCGTAGAAAGAAAGCACATTTTTTGGTGCTGCCAAAAATGAAAAAGGAAAACAAATCTTACATGACACTGAAGCCAATGTTGTCAACCTTCTAAAAAATGCAAACTAATTTAAAATTCGTTTTTTTATGTAGAAAAATCATAGAACATATCTTTTTTGATGCTTGTAAAGATTTCTGTAATTTCGTTTGCGAATTTGATTTTAAAAAGACTTATTCTGCCGCAACACAACACAAAATCAAAAAATAATTAAAAAAAAAAAATGCTACATTTACTCATCCCATAAACGCCTACCGCAATACATCCACTTCTAACAGTTCTTAGTCCTCTTCGTGCCCTGTGGCACATATGACCTTAAAAGGGTATAGGACACAAAATCGTCCAAAATATCAAAAAAAAAATATTATCTTAAAAAATAACACAAATATTTTGGAATAATTTAAAACACAAATTTTATTTATATCTGCAATAGAACGCGAGATATTGTTTAGATACTTTTTTGTGTCATGACATCTGTGTTGGCCAACCTCGTTTATAATTTTTGCTTCCTCGTAATATTTGATAGGAATAACATTGTCGAATCCTTAGTTTTTCGGGCGGTTTGGAGAGCTTCAGTAAGGAAAAGGATAAACTTCAAAGCTGTTTTTCTCCTTGATCGTGTTTTCGATGATTTTTTTACTTTAAATTGATATAACTCAAAATCTACTGCTCATAGAGTGTTAAATTTTTCCACACATATTTTTCAAACATATATCTTTAATTTGTTTTTAGGGATTAGCTGTAAATAATTAATTTTTTTTATTTATTAATTTTTATAAAAAAAAGTGAACCTGTGAAATTATTAAAAAAAATTTCTATTTTTAAAAAATAAACTGTGACAAATATCAAAATTCGGTAAAGACAGTTTGTTAAATACATTTTCCTGTTTATAAAAATGCTAAATTTTTGTTTGTCAATAAATAATTTTTTGACTTATAACAAAAATAAGAAACATCACTTTTTGACACATTTTCGTCTTCCACCATTTTTCTAAATGTTAGTTTGGGCCGTTCTCTTTTTCTTTTCACATCGGGGGGCCATGTCAGTGCTACTGCTGGAATTTGACTTGTTGGCATACGTAGCACGTGACCAATCCATTTCCACCTTCTTTTTTTTAATATTAGTTACTAGCGGTTCTTGTTTGGTCTTATTGTAAAGCTCGATATTCGATATTGTCTATTACATCTAGTAACACAGGTTTATTGCTAATCCTTTTCCAGGACGAAGTCCACCACTTCCTAGACGTCCTAAGTTCCCACCAGGGTCGCCCCATGGACCTCAGCGACCCCCTTTCCCCAAGTATCTCCAACAACATCTGCAGCCTGGTGTTCGGAAAGAGATACGAGTACGATGACCCGGACAGGGTGTACTTGGACTCCAACTTCCATACTGGGACGCAGGAGTTCAGCTTGACAGGTCCGGTCATGTTTTTCCCGTGGCTGCTGAAGGTGCCTATTATTGGAAGGATGCTGTCTTTGGAGAAGGGATATAAGGCCGTGAAGAATGTGAGGGATTTTTTGAAGTAAGGGGTTTATGCTAACACTTCTAGCACAAAAAGTTTTACATAAATTTACCTGAAATTTTTTACAGATGCTATTTCAATATATATCTGTGCCATGAACCTCTAACATCTATTGAAAATATACAAGTTTTTTTTTTAATGTCCAAGTGTAAGTTAATCGAAAAAAATCTTTTTTTGTGTGTGGTAAATTTATAACATTTTTCTTAATAACTCCTTTTCTTGAAATTTGTATGTAACTCTAGAGGGTCATTGCATGTATCAGTTCAAAACGAAGAATTTAACACATAATTAATGTTTATAGGATGAAATTTCAATGTGGTAGACTTGTTAGTGCGTAAACCTCTTTTTTTTAGTAGAAAACCCCGTTTAAAATAAATTATATTTAAATAAAAAAAATGTCTTTATAGTATTATTCATTTTATTTGAAATCACTACGCCAAATTTGGAAACGATTAAAGTAATATTAAAAATTTTAGAATTTCGGTGGGAATTTCGGGTATTCGTCTACCTTAAGTTGAGCAGGTCGGTATTTTGTACACGGCTAATGCTAAATGGACCTTTTTCATGTCCCTCTTTTTTTGAAACTAACATGGAAAGCAGTGCAAAAGATTCTCTGTATTATATGCACTTTGAATAATATACTGAAATGAGATTTCATCAATGTATAAAGTAGTTTTTTTTTTCAAAAATACCGTTTATGTCAACGTAATAATTTTTTTTAAAAATGACATTTTTAAATCGCAAAATTATTCATATTTTTTTTTCCTTCTTCAAATGTTGAGAAATTCTCATTTTAGCAAGCAAAACACCCTGAAACAATTATACTGTAAAAATTTAAGTTTATACACGTAAAAGTTTTCAAGAAAAAGGTATCTAAACCTGAAAAACACATTCTGAGAAAAATGAGATTTAAGGTTGAACACTTACATTATGAAAATACTGCTGATCTATATTCGAATTAAATTTTAACTAGGTTAAAGTTGTCGGAAATACATACAAAATGCATCGTTGGAAAGATCTTGAAACTTATTTTACACAATTACTATAATACAAAAATTGAATTTTTGAAAAGTGCATGGTACTGACACCTGCCTTAAGTTGTTAAAAGGTGTGTGAATTTTGGTCAGGGGGGGGGGGGGGGGGTAACTCGAAGTTTATTTGATTAGGTTGCGATTTTTAATTTTTTTGGTAAATATTTCTTATGAATTTTTTAGATTTAGTAATTTAACGATTTATAATAGTTCTATGTAATTTTTTAACATGAAGTTATAACCAAACTTAAAAAAGCATATTTTTTTATAACTAAAATAGTATTTAAAATTCTTTTCATTAAACAAGATGTTTTTTTACAGTAAATGCTACATACACTGTTAAAAATTTCATTTCAACGTTGAACCAAATATTGGTGAAAATTCAAGAACTTCTTGTAGATACACCATAAAATGGTTCAACCAAATATCACATTCTGGGAATAGACATGCTTTCACGAAAAATTGGTACAACTTGGTTCTACTAACTACAACCGATGATTTTATTGTTTACTCAAACGCAGGCAACATTACTAGTATTGCTTCAGCTTAAGAATTGTTGTCCGTCCGTGGCCGAGTGGTTATGGCATCAGCCCAGAGATTTAACCTTCTCAGGAGTGTGGGGGTTCGAATGCCACCTACTGCCAATTATCCTATAAATCTAATTTCTGTGCTTTAAATTGTAGAAAAATTCCTCAATTGGGAGACCCTTTCTATGGTTCAACCTTTTACTATAGTTACGCGTTAGGAAAATCCCGTATATGGTTCAAATCCCGTATATGGTTCAACCTCTCACCATAGTTACGCAATTTGAAAGTACCGTTTTAAGGTTCAACAGTCTACCAAATCATGGTTGCAGCAACTTTGAACCTTAATTTGGTTCACCTTGAACGATTATTTTTAGCTGTATAGAGCCGCTTTCACACAAGATTTAATCAGCTCGCCAATCTCAAAGGGTTTTAGCACGCGTCATAAGTGACACTAAATTGTGCTAAATTATTGCTTACTTCCAGGGGAGAAATCAAGAAACACAAGGACACCTTTGACGCCAAAAATATCAGAGACTTTATTGACAGCTTCTTAGTCGAAATGAATTCGAGGAAGTTGAAGGATCCCAACACATCACTTAATGGTAAATATACAGAGGAAATGGAAAATACGCGAGTTCCTTATATGTACAGCCGTGGAAATAAAAAAAAGTACCCATTAGTTATTATTTCGGCCGTCAGTCATCCTACATAATCGGACCTTTTCGACTTGGGAACAAATAACATTCTGAGTTAATTGCATGATACAAAATTTGCATAAGTGGGCCCATCATATTAAAAATGTTACGAACTTTGAAATTTTCAATAGCAACACCACCCAATTTTATTGACTTAGAAAAGTTTTGCACCCTTGAAAACCCATAAATCTAAGTTTTTGTTATATTTATATTATTATTTGACGAGTTATTCAATCCAACCACTTGTGGACCTTTGGGGGACCATTTCGCCTGCCTTTGATTTGGGACCCCCCCCCCGTCTTTGGGGCCCCCCCGAGGCAAATACGCAACTCAACTAATGTGCCAACATGCGCAATGTGGAGACCACTTTTAGTAAGTAAAAGGTTACGTAACCCATGGACATGTAACTGTTGCTGGCAAGGCAAATCTTTACGATTAAACGTGTTAAACTCGTGATGTTCATGACAAGAAATTTCTTGAGTCTTGGAAATTTTCTTGAGTCTTTTTTTAATTTTTGAAAATGTGGGGATATTTGTAACAAAAATGAGTGTCAAAAAAGATGATTTGGGGGCCTCTTCAACTTTTGCGGAGGATGCCCAGGCTACCCCGGCCTATTCGGTGATCGGGCCCTGTCAGTACGTTTATTGAAGGAAGAAAAGAAACGTAAGAAAAAAAATATCACGTTAATTAAGGCGACATTTTCCAAGCAATGGCAAATGTCAAGGAGATGATGCTATAGAATTTGACGCATTCAATTTTACATAATTATTCATAACAGCAAATAAATTTAGCAAGTGATAAATATTATTTAATTTTTGAAAAAAAGCTAATAAATTAGCACATTTTCGGCATTGAAAAGTTTAAATTGCAACTGAATGCTTGGTTTGTCAGTATTTCTTCTTAGGTTGTAAATCTTTTGCGGAAATTTTTTATAGGTGACAGTTAGGGGAGAGGAGGGAGGATCGGGACATTTTCACATAAATATTTTTTTATTCATTATTCACTGCTTATTTATAGATGCAAATGGCTAAATAATAAACTTAGATTTTTTAAATTATTTTTAAAAAATACACACCATTTAAATGTTGAACAATTTTATTACTGTTGAGAAATTAAAATTACAAGAATTTTGTCCCATTCCTCCCTCTTGGGTGGGAGGAGTGGGACATGAGTATGGGAGGGATGGGACACATTTGAAAATTAAAGAAAAAATATCGAATATCATAATGAGAAAGGTTAATATGAAAAGAAAAGCAAGACTGCGCTCTACTGGTCCCACGAATCAATTGCGGTGGCAGCAATTTCATGATAATATCGGGTTTTTTTTTCTATCGTACCATAGTCATATCCTGTTGAGGAAAATTAAAATTTCTGTTCGTGTTCTTTCTCAAAAATTTTGCATTGTAACTTTCAGCATTGTCAATACTTTCCACAATTGCAACGTAGAAAACACAATTGACCGTTTGGTGAGGAATTGACAAGCACACAATCATATTTGCCTATGTTGGGCTTGTCCTTCATCCATGTGCTATTTCCATGTCATCATCTGAACTGTCAGGTAATGAAAATAATGACCTTTCGCTATCACTGGATTCATATCTTTAAACGGTACAATTTTCTTTTGAATTTTTAAGTTTTAGGTTTGCACATACATATTTTAGTTGGCACCTTTTTTTCCCCAAGTCTGGCAGCTTCTGCTTCTTCAATTTCCTTCTTCTCAGGGTATATGTTAATATTCTTGCTCGGTCCTTTTTTCTTTCCTTTACTTTTATTCAATAGATTCCTAGGATCCGCTTTAGGAAATGGCCGTATGGACAGTAGGAAGGAATACTGGACAGGAAGGAGGAGGAATGGACATGTCCCATTCCTCCCTCTTTCTCTACGCAATGCTTCTAAAAAATAACTTCTCACATAAACCATGCTGACTTTTGGCTTAACTAAACTGTTGATAAGCATACATTGTATCTTTAAGAGTACTGTACCACTATACTATGTTTGTTTTAGAAATTACATGAGTAAAGAAATAAAACTAAACATAGATTAAAAACTTTCTCTGGAGGTGTGAAAATAAACTTTTTCCAAATTGAAACTGAAAGTTGAATAGGAATAAACTAGAAATAGGTAGCAACAAGGAACTATACATAGGCTATAAGGTGGTGACACTGGAAATAAAATTAGGTCATTTATTTTGCCATAATTTCAGCTGTCCCACCCCTCCCACCGTCCCAATCCTCCCTCCTCTCCCCTACTGTTATTACTACACTTGTGTTTCAATAAAAATTTCATTCAAGTATTTAAGTAAAAGCAAGTGTAGGCTTTTGAATTCTTTTAGAACTTTTCGTTCCACTTACAAGTTTATTTCTGCTTTAGTTCGAATATTTTAAGTTTATTAAGAAACAAATAGCAGAAAAAAAATTGTTGAATGTCATGAATCAACATTAAAGACATCTGTTGTGTCATTCTATAGAATTTTCAAGGTTATTATTTAAAAATTTTCCTTGTTTTTTACAGGGTGGTGTTTGTTCATCAAATTCATATTTAATCTCGTATACAAACCACTAAGGGGTAATTAAAAAGTATTTTGTGATTTACTCAGAAAATTATGGATCAAACATCTTAAAAATTGGGATTTCGCCTAAACTTCATGTCTTAAATTCATTTCTGTAAAAATATTAGGGTCACATGGGGGAATTATGGGTCACTCTCTTTCCGGGGTAAATAATGGTCACTAAGTTTTAAGAATTAAAAATGGTTTTTACAAAACAAATAAATTATGCAAAGTCATCCTTATACATTCTATTTTCTTATATCAAGTTCAAAAACAATGTAACTCTGCAGTAAATAATAGAAACAAAATACTTTTTACACTACTATAAAAACATCTTCAAAAAAGATTGTCTTTGAAAAACATGATTTTTTTAAGATCCATACTGGAGAAACATATTTGAACGAACTATTTTGTTGGTGCTATTTTTCAATAGGAAAAGGTCTAAGCTTTTCATTCCGATATAAATTTTTTCATACTTATTTCTTTTAATGACTTTAAAGGTATATCGATTTATCCCCCAGTTTACTGGGGTAATTCTTGGTCACTGGGGTAATTCTGGGTCAGTGATATTTTTTAATTTTTCATGTGTTTTTAGCTAAGTGGTATACGTCATTTTGAAGCAAAAAATCGGATTAAGCTGCATTCCAAATTTCATTAAAAAATTCGGATTAAAAATTTATTTAAAATTTAAATAACAAAAAATATAATCTACATTGAAATAACATGCAAATTCCATTTTTATTCAATATTTTGACTGTTGCCATTTCGTTAAACTTACGAGAAACTTTCGAGATACTTCCAACTGTAAATTAATTTAACAAAAGGTAAATAACTGAATTTTCGAAAGAATGCAAATGGGAAATTGTGTCATTATTTATTAAAAAAGATAATATAATTATTCTTTGAGTTTAAAACAAATTGAGCAAACGATAAAGTCTAATTGTTTTCCGAGAAAGAAGATTAATAAAAAGTTAATTTAGGCGTTTAAAAGTTTGCTTTGAATTATATTTTAACTGCAACCAAATTTTTTTTTTTTACTTTTGACATGCATTACTTTAAGAAAGAGGTTGACCCATATTTACCCCATGTGTGACCCATAATTGCCCAAATCCTGGTCACTCAATAATTAAAATAAAACTAATAATAATGACATTTTAGGTAAAGTTATTATTTCAAAAAATTACTAATTATTTTAGCCTCCTCCATACCAAATTAAAACTTTCTATCTTTCATACTTTAGAAAAAAAGGATGTTGTTGTATTTTGACCCATAATTCCCCCATATGATACTAAGGGGTTTCTATTCATAATTTAAAAAAAATATATTTAAAAATAAAAAAAAATCATTTTAACTACCCCAATAGCGTATGCATTTTGTTTGGGTTATTATAATTAATATTCAGTAAAAATTCGTTTCATTATCTTACTTATTAATATATTAGGATAGTTTTTTATGTGTAACTCATTTAACATTACGACCCCTTTACTTTGCATGTCTCTAACTCCTTTAATAATGATTAAAAACTAACAAAACTTGGTAGTTAGCGTTAAAGTATGTCATAAAGTCGAAATATAGATTCAAAAAGGGGGGTTGCTACTGAAAATTTTGAAGTTGGTAACATTTTTAATATGCAGACGGCCCCTTATGCAAATTCTGTGTCATACAATTAACTTAACTTAAAATGTTATTTGTTAATAAAGTCAAAAAGTTCTGATTATATAGGATGACTAAATACAGAAATAATCACTGGTGGGTACTTTTTTATTTCCACAGCTGTACCTGTCGGACGTAATAATAAGGTTTTCGAGAAAATTGCGCATGCGAATTAGTTGCTACCGTGTAACTTTGTTGATTTTAAAGGTATTGCTGTAAAAACAAAAAAAAAAAAAAAGAGTACAAATTTACAGTTTGGAACATTGGTTAACAGTTCCTGATATAATATATAAGGTTTTTGGGAACATTTGTGCATGCGCATAAGGGGTAGCTGTCATAGAACATTTTAGGATTTTAAATGACCTTAGGAGGTTTGTAATTGCCATGATACATGGGTATTGATTCATTGAGTGGAAATTGTAAGTCGGTGTATATTTGCAGACGATACTTTGACTGCTGACGTGCTGGACCTGTTCGCAGCTGGCAGCGACACGGTGCGTACCGCCCTCTTGTGGATCGTGTACGTAGCAGCTGCGCATCCAGAGGCGCAGCAGAAGATCCGGGAAGAAGTTCTGGATCAACTGGGACCGGACCGGGATCCGGAAATCATGGATTTGAGGAGCATGCCCCGAACACACTCCTTTATTTTAGAAGTTATTAGGTGGAAGACGACAGTTCCTCTTGGTGTACCGAGATGGTGAGCGATTAATTTAGAACTCCAGTTATCCAGAGCAATTGAATCGGTGAGAGCAGAAACCAATTCAGTAAAAAAAAAAATCCGAAAACTCGTTTTCAATGAAAATAAGAGTAGAAAGGCAAGATACGTGTTGGGTGCAAAAACTACGTTAGTCTGTTGAGTACTTCCGTATATACAGGACGTTTGTTTCGAGTGTTGAGTGCAGAAATAGAGAAGGAGTTTTTCTCCCTCCTGAAACATTTGAAATTTGTGACTGCCGCTGTTTCTGCACTAACCGATTCCATAATGACCTAACCCTTAACCTCATTCGGATAAATAGAATTGGAGATACAATTGGATTTAATTGAAAAAAATGATACATATGAAGAGGTATGGACCTAGACCAGTTATGAGATCCTGTGGTGGTGCGCCAAGGTTAAAAAGAGAGGCTGCCTGAGAGAAATTGCTTGACAGTCAAAACGGTGGTCTGGCGTGAGTTGGACATCTGGGCAATTTCTGCAGAATGGGTAGGATCTTGTGCTATCTGGAGAAATGTTCATGCCTTTAACCCGGCAGCACTCGCCTGGGGTCTAATGGACCCCAAATAGATTAAATACACTCTAAGATCTGAAACTCTGATTGGATTACCATCATAAGGATTTTCTATATTGAAATTGATATAGACACTAACTACCCCAATTGTGTCTAAGGGTACTAATGTAATGAGTGGTTTACGGTAATGGTTACGGTTTCCTTTTTCTAGCCTCCTTTCGGAGCTTTAGCACAGTTGCGGTTCAGTTTGTTATTTAACTATCTAGCTATAAAAAATTTAAAATAATCTAGGTTTTATATTGTTGTAGTTTTTTCAAACACAAACAACCCAAAAAAAATGAATTATAAAAATTTAATGATGATTTCATAGTCGAAAAGTTAATCACTGAAACAAATCTGGTTATTGGCTTTCAATTCAATGATTAGTGACAGTTGATGAGTTATCCGATCGGAAAAGACCAGGAACAGTTCCTCGTACTTTTACAACTAGCTGTCGTGTAGACAGCTTAGTTAGCGACGTTAGCGCTAATATCGAAAATTTTAATTATCCATGAATATCTGACGTATTATAGTACATTTCGAAGAAACAGAGCTGCAATTGGAAAGTTTAATAATGTCAATCACAAATCAATAGTGTTTTCGTTCCATTCGACACTTTGGAGGCTCTAGGCATCGGATAGAGTTCCCGATCTAGAAGGTTCTTAGTCTATGCTAAGTTAGCGCGAGTGCTGCCGGGTTAAAATGACCTGTATGAAGTCGTGGAAGAACTGATGATAGTTTTGATTTTTACTTCATTTGTGCACTACTGTGCATATACAAGGACCTCTCTATACTCCCTTCTAAATCTGTGTTTACTTCATTTTCAGCACGATAGCCGACACCACAGTCGGAGGATACAGCATCCCTAAAAACACGACAGTCATCACCAACTTGTGGAGTGTGCATAACTCTCCCGCCCACTGGTCGGAACCGGAAAAGTTCAAACCCGAAAGATTCCTATCTGAGGATGGAAAAATTGTCAACAAATCTGATTTTCTAGCATTTTCTGCAGGTAAAGATAAAACGTGTACGATGAACTGCCCAAAAATAATGATAAATATTACCTACTTAAAGGGGGATCATAGTTAGCGACAGCAAAAATGACCAATTCTTAGTATTGATTTCGAAAGGCTCTAAATCATTTAAAAATTATGGTTCAATAAAAAAAAATGTCTTAAATTATAAATTGTACTTTTATTATTATATTTACATCTAAGAATCTTATTTCTAAAATTTATTATTTTTGAAAAAAGACATCTTTTGAAACATACAATTACGAATTTTCAAAAATGCAAGTATTTATTCGGTACACTTTTCTCCAAATCTATTAAATATTTCTTAATAATTTCTTTTGAGTGTTATACAACAATTTTAGATCTATTTAAGTCACCTATTTTTTTGCCTAAAATAATTTTTAAATTTTATTTAAAAAACATTATATTCTACATTCATAAAAATTCTGATTTTCGACGAAGAAAAGTGTAAAATAATAAAATATTTTTTTTTTTAATTTGTAAGACTAAATTGGGTGACTTAAATATATCTAAAATGGTTTTATAACAGACAAAAAAAATGTAAAAAAATATTCAATAGATTTGGAGAAAAGTGTACCTAAGCGTGAAAATTATAGTTTTGAGAAAAACGCGAAAAACAAATACAGTCGATCCCGTTAAAACGAACTCGAAATGACCACCGAAACATTTCTTGTTAACCTAATTTCATGTAAATCGTCAGGAATTTTTTTTACAATGAGCCAGTGAATAATTTTCGAATATCAACACAAAAAATTCATATTTTATAATGTAATACATAAATAATACAAGCATGCAATTAGTAATTCAAAGGAGGCGTGGCACATTTGTTTATTTTTATAATTTTAATTTTTAATAAGAAATAATTAACCGATCGATACAAAATTGGTCTTATTCGATAGATTGGGCTTCCATCTATCAGAAAATACTGGTTTCAAAAATTCGATTTTTTGGTTTTTGTTAACTATGATCCCCCCTTAACCTAGTCACGCCTGAAAAAACAACCAGTGATAACACAAATCGCCCACTTGGAGGCGATCGCTCTCAGGTAAGGAACCGCTGCTTTAGAGCTAACAGGTTAAGTTTCTGTGTTCATATTTTTGGGTTCTCTCTAAGAAAGTGCGTCCGAACCTTTTGATAATGGTACTCCACAGTCCACTGCTCCTTGCCAACGTAAGTTGGGTAAATAGAAAGATGCTATGTAGAAGATCCTTCCGCGCATGTAAAGAATTACATAAATTATGTGTGAATTCATCCAGAAAACATGATTAAAACATTAATTTAATTTAAAGTCTAACGGAAATGAATATTATTTGAGAAAATTTGGCAATTTTATCAGAATGAAAAGTGTATTTTCGTTAAATTGTATTCAGATCATTTTGTATGTAAATATTACCTTACAACAGTTTCCAACTAACGGACCAACCACGCTTTTCCCTCTTCCTATTTGCTCTTTGTTTTTACCTAAGTTAGGTTGGCAAGGAGGTTCGAAAAGTGAGAAAAGTTGCTTTTTTATTGTTAAAATTTCATGACTTCCCAACTGCGGATGATCATAAAACTACAAAATACAAATACAAAAATTGTCGACCAACAACAGGCCAGAGGCCCAGCAAGGTTTGTCCAAAATATATTTAATTTCTTACCAGTTTCCAGTAACTAAAGACATTTTTCTTAAAATCTTCAACTCTCTTCGAATACACAACATATTCTGGAAAATCATTCCACTCACTGACGACTCTATTATAAAAATAATGTTTCCATACCTCCTTTCTAAACCATGATTTATTCAATTTCTGCCCTTGTCCTCTGGTTTGGCTATTTAAGGTAAAACCTAAGTCCACCATGTCACCCTGTTTTATGAACTTTCAAATCTGAATTAAATCACCCGTTGTTCTCCTATTTTCCAGGGAATACTTGTTTAAAGATCTTAATCTATTACCATAATCGATACCTGATCGTCCCTTAATCATTTTCGTTGCCCTATACTGTACTCCTTCAATCAAATCTATATCTTTTCTGAGGAAGGGGGACCAAAACTGAACAGCATATTCCAGATGTGGCCTTACCAATCCCCTATACAATGGCAAAATAATCTCATTACTCAATTACATTGCTTTCAGGAAAGAGGATCTGCCCCGGAGAACCCATGGCCATCATGGAAATGTTCTTCTATTTCACCTCCATTCTGAGAAAATTTGATTTGGTCTTCCCAGAAGATTACACGCCAACATATGGCGCCATGTTGAGGGGGGTGTTGAAGATTTGTGATTACAAGATACGATTTGTGCCAAGAGATTAACTTGTGAAATCTTATTCTAAATCTTAGTTAAAAATTTAAAGAAATCATGCACTTTTAAAGTTGATTATATTTGTAAGAGATAATTGTTGAATAAAGTTATGAGTTGCATTCCTCATGTAGTGCATGATTTTTTTTTAATCTCGAAAAAATATATTTGTATCTTTAATACTCATAAATTATGGACAAATACTGAAAAAAAATTAACTGCATTGGAATTTAAAAAACTTCAATTCTTAAAATTTCTGCAAAATGGCAAAAACGATATACAAAATTACATTTTGATAAGAATGACTAGATTACTACTAAATATATTTTAAAATAACCCTATTGAAATACAATAATTTTTCAAAACAATTATTTTTTTGCATTTGAATCGGTGAGTGCAGAAACAACGTCAGTCACAATTTTCAAAATTTTCAGGAGGGAGAAAAAACGTAGTAACTCCTCCTCTATTTCTGCACTCAACACTCGAAACAAACGCCCTGTATTTACGGAACTACTCAACAGGCTAGCGTAGTTTTTGCACCCAACACGCATCTTACCTTTCTACGCTTATTTTCATTGAAAGCGAGTTTTCGGATTATTTTGACTGAAGTGGTTTCTGCACTCACCGATTCATTTACTACTAATATTGTTATTATACACTCGAATACTTCCAAAGACATAATTTCACAACAGTTAATAACTCCACTCTTTAATTTTGAATTCACTTTTACTACTGTCATCTATGAGGGTTATTAGTAATTAAAACTTCAAAACGGAATGTACTATATGAAAAAACCCCACAGATTTATCGAGAGAGAGCTATACTTTAATATAATAAAGTAGATTATGTGTTAATTGTTGGTAAAATAAAGGTTTCACTTCATACCTGTATTAGGAATAAAGTGTTATTGTTGGTTTAGCATAGCTCGAACCAATCACTTTCGTCAACATTGCTTGGTAGTAATTTGATGCTGCCATCTATTGGAGATGATTTCAAACTAATGGTGATGTCAAAAAATGCATTCCTAATTATATTCAAAATTGATATTTTGTTCAAGAATACCATTGTATTGTATTCGTTGTACGCCAATGTTCTCGAAGTAAACAAAATATTATAGTTTCAGACATTTTTTTTTTGTAAGGATATGTGCAAAACGCAGAGGATTTCATTAACCGTAAAGATATCCAGATGTAAGGATCCAACCGTATAGATGTATTAAATGAAAATGAGAAAGTAGGAAGGATATTAACTTTGTTTTCGTAGACCTATAATGTATTCAGAATAAACTCTTCAACAGTATGAAAACTCAACCGATGCCATATACCTGAAGACAACTATTTGACTTCTAATCCAACTTCGCCGCAGCATTTTGAGTCCTTTTGGTCATTAAACAAGCCTACTTTAGCCTATTTTTTTAATGTGAAAGAATTTTAAAAAAATGAAAAAAAAAAGTAGATGTTGACGTTCGATGTCCGTCTGTCCGTACAACCGTCCAAAATCAGTTCTATCAATCGGATCGTAAAAATTCTTTTTTTTATTAGAAGGCTTTGACCTCAGAGATCCAACTTTCATACTTTTTGTCCTCCTGTCTGTACCTCCCAGCATTGAAGTTCAATTTTGAGCCATTTCAATCACTGTTGAAAACTCAACAATTGGCCCGAGAAAATTAATTTTTTTGAAAATATTCTAGGCAAAATAATTTTTTCATGAATCAGTTTGGAATGACGTCATAAAATGTAGCACAATGCGTGTTTCTTTGATTGTTCATTAATTATTTACCGGAAAGCGGCAAGGCATATTTTTTGCATATAAGTATGCTTAAGTTTAATTACATTTCCAATTTTTCTTAAATGCAGTTTGGAGTATTTTTTGCAACATTTGCAGTTAAGCCTTTGCAGACTCGGCATATTTCCCAGAACCGAGAGCCATTTTTTTTTGTGGCACATTCAAGGCGACTCGCGCTACCAATTTTGACGCTTAGAATTTTCTCGAATTTTCAGAAGCTCATTTTGCCGAGAGCACTGAAGCCAAATGTTGCCTACAGGGAAATTTTATATGCCACACAATCATATGACATGCGTGTCCACGATTTCCTATTCAGAAAATCCGAGGACTCAGTCGGGACTCGAACCCGCGATCTTGGGCTTATGATTCGATATTTATTGTTTATTGGACAAACCAAACGTACCTAAAAATAGGAATTAAGGAACACCAGTGTTTGTTAAAAAAAAAATGGGTCTAAAAAGCCCTTCATTGTCAAACTACAATTGTATTTTTCGTTGGGCGCCCGTTTCAATAATATCAAAGTATAATTTCTCTTTAGACCTAGATTTCTAGGCTGCGTAACACACACCCTCAATAATAAAAATAAATGATATGTCTAGCAATCCGTATTTTTCTAGTTTCTTAATATTATTATTTATAGTTTCTGGGATTTGGTTGGCTACTTGTTTCATTATTTTTTTCTTGGTGATATGTTTTTTTTTTTGGCTACTTTTATTGTTTAGTTTGGCTCAATGTGTATTAGTTTAATTGTACACTCCTTGCCAACCTAAGTTGGGTATATAGAAATATGCTATGGCCAAGATCCTTCCGCTCATATAAAGAGTTCCATAAATTATTTGTGAATAAATCCAGGAAACATGTTTAAAACTTTAATTTCGTTTAAAGCTAACAGATTTGAATATTATTTGAGAAAAATTGACACTTTTATCAGAATGAAAAGTGTATTTTTGTTAAATTGTATTCAGATAATTTTGTATGTCAATATTACTTTGCAAGAGTTTACAACTAACGGACCAACCGCTCTTTTCACTCTAAAAAATGAATGCTCAAAAACGACGAAATTTTCCGTAATTTTGACGATTCCATTACTGGCAAATGCTCCGAGTTTTCGCTTCCTCAAAGTGAGGAATTTGAATCGTCATTTTTATGAGGATTTGAATGTCGTCTAATCTAAAGAAATATTTCGTCATTTTTGAACATGTGAGTACAACAATGAGATTATGTTTCCTCAAAATCAAGATACAGAATCGTCAGATCACGATAGTAAAAGTGAGGATTCGCGTTTACTCAAAAGTTACGCGATAATTTGACGAAACAATCCTCAAAATTAACGAAATGACGCTTGAGGATTCATGAATCGTCAAAAATGAAAGTGTTATTTTTGAGAGTGTTCCCCCTGCCTTTTTACTCTTTGTTTTTATCCAAGTTAGGTTGTCACGGAGTGTAGAATTTTCTGGTTTCCATTTACTCATCGGGTATTAGAAATGAAAGCGGGACTTTGTTTCAAATTCTAAAACAGCTTTACGCTTATTCGATATTTTTTTACATTCATTTTGCGTTTTATTATAAATAAATTTAATGCTCATTGAGAGCTCAAATGTTTTCTTGCACCTTTTTATATACAGGGTGGTTATAAAATAACGCTCTCTATTTGGAGTGGTCTATAGCTTGAATGAATAATCCAAAGGCACAAAACTTTGAGATTCTTACTAATCAAGAAGGGGGGGGGGGGGGGGAGAATGGATTTATAAAAAACGAACTCGTCACTTGACCAGGGTTCAAAATTACGAGGTGTAATTGGATGTGTTGGCCGTAATTAGCCATAATTGCCTATGCCTCGTAATTTAGTACCTTGGTCAAGAGACGAGTTTCTGTTTTATGATTCCATTCTTTTTCGATAAAGAGAAGCTTTTCTCTTGACCAAGGTGTTCTAAATACGAGGCGTAATTAGCTGTGTTGGCCGTAATTGGCCATAATTGACTACGCCTCGTAATTAGAACCCCGGTAAAGAGACGAGTTTGTTTTTTATGATTATTCTTTTTTTTTGATTATTTTTTAGAATTCCATATTTTTTTTATTTTATTCTTTTTTCCCCCTTCTTGATTAGTAGGTGTCTCAATTTTTGATGCATTCGGATTATTCCTTCAAGCTACAGATCACTCCGAATAGCGACCGTTATTTTTAACCACCCTGTATTCAAATTGGTTATCTTTAGAAAAAACAATAATTATTGTTACTAACGATGTCATAACCTAAGGTCGCAGTGTTCGGCGAACTTGCCCCCCACCAAGAAAGTCACAAGTCATAACGATGTCATTATTTACCCCACGCTTAAGTTGTAAGTTCTTATTAAAACATTTCGACATCTTTAGAGGACATCGTTGGTAAAAAATCGGGGTATGTATTTCGAAAACCCATTTCACAGTCAAGCATATTTTTTTCTTGTGCGAAATTTTACTGCAAAAAAGGGGCCCAGATGGCCGAGTGCGGTTAAGACAGGCTGCCTTCTAAGTCTAAGCTGCCCATTATAAATCATATATATATCAAAACGAATATCCCATCCAATAAATGGGATATTTAACCAATATTTATTGGCTAAATATCCCATTTTAACCAATAAATGGGTTTAAATTAATATATGTTGATATATTAATTTAAACCCATTTTAAATTAATATATCAACAACCCCATTCTAATCTAAAAAAAATATTTTTTTTTATTTGGTTTTCACAAGCGTAATAACAATTTTTATTTTTCTATTCCGCATAAAACCTTACAGTACTAAATACATTTAATACCACTAGGCACAATTAGGATACGAAAATGCTTTTTGCTTCAGCAATAATTTCGACTGTTAGCTGTCGAATTGTAAAATTTATTACTTTAAACAAGGTTTTTCTTTCACGTTTACGAGTTAACGACTCGTCAAATTTCCATTTATGCTATCTGAAAGAAATATTCAGCTTTGTAACACGTGCAGGGATATAAATTATCGTTCTTATTCGAAAGGACATGCACCATTTGAAATCAAATTTAAAGGGTTTGTAAGAGAATTTATGTTTAATGTCGTGACTTTCAGAATCATATAACTACTTCCATCAAATTATTAGAAGGCGCATATGAGTTTTTTTTTAATATAAAAACAAAACAGATGATAAATCATTTTAAAAACAAACAACTAGGTTTGTATCAAAGTCTGTAACTTAGCCCGCTCCCACACAACATTTGTGTTAAATACTAGGAAGAAAGGCGTCAAACACAGTATTATAATAATTCGATATTAAGCATTTACAAGCTAATTCAGGCTAGAATAATTTATATAGATATTAAGATTAGATATTAAAATGAGTACCAATTTTGAAAATTACAATAGCAACACCCATTTTTTAACATAAAAATGTTCAGCACCTTCTAAATACCCAAAGAATAAAAAAATAAAATTATTTATTTTGCATTATTTGTTGAGATATAAGCATTCACAGTTGAACGCCCAAACTGTTAAAAAAGTTTTATAAACTTTTATTCATAGCTCTACAAAAAATAAGTTAAACAAAAGCTTTTATTTCATTATATACTCTTCTTACTCTCCCAAAAACAAATCACAAAAGTTTTTTCATCATTTTTTCAGTTTTAATAATTTTTTATTTAAATTTAAATAAGAAAAAATAAAACACGAATAGCAATCCCACATATTTTTTTACATAAATCGATAAAGAAGATCAAGTAAAACCCAAATCCCAAATTTTTTAATTCAATAACACTTATTTGCCGAGTTATTGTAAAAAAACCCGAAAAAGACGAATTTTAAGGATCGTGTAAAAATTACTTGGCAAATTTGATCCTAACTTTCGTTATCGTTTGGTGGTTGAAAAGCGTTTGTTGATAAATGTTTATTAAAATTATTGATTTCTGTCAAATATCTAAAAGTATTTTCTTATTTCAAGTGCATACAATGCATTTTGTTTGTCGAATTAACATTAAATTATATCTATTACCATGTTTTTAAATGTGTGTTATTTCCAATACAATTTCAAAAAATGTGCTTAATATTAAAAACTAAATTCCCTAAATATTATTGGAATTCAGTTTTCAGTACATTTTATTGTTACCACATTGATAATTAAAAATGATTAGTGCCCACTTGCTTTGGTTAAAAATAATTGCTAAATCATTCCGAGTAATTTTATTTCGCTTTCCTTACATATTGTGTTAAGGTCGTAAACCTCGTTTTGTAATAAGTGGTTTGTATTAACGATAAAATGCGACACATTTTAAACAATTTTTTAGCAGCAATATGAATGAAACAAAAATTTGCATAAAAAATTTAAAACATAAATGCAATAATCATGTTTGTCAAACTGATTGTAACTAATCCCATTCGAAAATCTGTTCGTTATAAATAATATGTGACTTAATTTGAACTTAACACTTTTCATCTTCTAGTCTTTATTTTATTTCTGAATTTTAAAATCCAAATAAAAAAATCAATTACTGAAGAAGTTTAAATTCAACCATCCGTTGGCCAGTTTATGTTAACCCTTTTGTTATAGCTTGTCGTTTGGAAAAGACACAACCCCAATATTACTATTTTCACGTTAGAGATTTCCCCGAAACGAGTTTAAAATAAATTCTTCTATATATATCTCAGCAAATAATGCAAAATAAATAATACTTTTTTACACATGGAGTATTTTGAAGGTGCTGAAAATTTTTATGTAAAAAAATTGGGTGTTGCCTTTTGCATTTTTAAAGTTGATACTCAATATTAATATGTGGACGACCCCTTACACAATTTTTGTTGCCAGTTCTCAATTTCTTACGCTATTTCCTGAAAAACGACACATTTTACAAAATTCCTTGACCAATAGCAGCAGAGAAACGGGGGGGTGGATCGTTTTTTTCCCAGCTGTACTTCCCCAGCTGCTCAATTACCCATATTTATGATATTCTACTCAGGAAATTTTATTAAATTACGACAATTTTTTAGATGTTTTTCTAAACAAAGTTTATTACATTGAGCGATATAGTAACACTTATAAAACAAAACTCCATATATCAACATTAAATATTTAACACTTAGATTATAGTTTTAAGATACATTTGGTTTTTTTACATGATTTACAACAATCTAGATACATTTTATATAACAATCATACAGCTTAACAGTTTATTAGTAGATTTAACATTTTCTAATAATCAAATTTGCAACACTTGTGAAACAAAGGAAACCAGATCAAAAAAATTTCACAGAATACTTGTTCGACAAAAATAAACAACAAATTTATATAATGAATTATCAAGTCGATACCAAAACATAATAATGAATAATACAGTCCTGCACAAAAGTTTAGACACAGAAGCAATTCTTGAAAAAAGCGTCAATGTTACTATTTTTCAGTAGATTTTTTTTAAATATATATTCTTTAGACAGCATGAAAAATAATAGGGAAAAAATTTTTGACAAAAAAAAATAAATTTGACTTCCAACAAATTAAAAATGTCCATACTTTCCTTGCCCCAAAAGTATGGACACAATTTTCCGTTTTATGCAAATTCTATACAAGAAGTGATTGCGGAAGCGGTTTTAAGTTGCTTTAAAAGGTTGAAAGCAATTTTCAATGCTTGGAACCATTCTGAAGTCAACTGAATTTTAGTATGAAGAGATTTTAAGGATATGGACATTCAAATTCAGAGATAAATCTGTTTCGGATATTTCTACTAAATTTAAGCGTTCGAAACGAGGTATTTATAGGGTGCCAGCACGTGGCGATCAACATCCACCAAAATCGCGATCTGGAAGACCTCCAATCACCAGAAAACGAGAGAACAGACAAATAAGAAAATTGGCTTCAGACAAAATTTGCTCTTGAAATCAAATTATAATCCCAATTGTGGCTTAATTTTTACCAAAAACTATCAGGAGGTGAATCAATGAATCTGCTTGATCTTCCTTGATAAAATCCAAACTTATAGCGCAACCTAGTTTGCTATCTTATCATAAAGATGCAAGACTGCGATGGTTGCGTTGCGTGCCTATTCAGGTGTCTGCTCGTCACTCAACCCTTTAACCTCTCTATTTACACGCAAACTACAAGCTTAATTTCATAGCCTCGAAGACAAATGAGCAGTCTTTCATTGCAAGGCAAGGGCGCTTATCCCGATAATGGTGGTTCTGTCCTCCTCTTGAAATTCGAAATATTACATGACCAACAAAAAAAAATAGTTGTGCCATCTTGTTTAAAACTTTTGTACTAACATGTTGTAAACTGTTCGAAATTTTCTCGGGCGAGGAGATTTCGATTGCTACTCATCGGATTCTTATTGATTTCTTCTTGACATTTCATAGGAATCTCATCGGTAAACCTCATCGTAGAATGGATGATCGAGAGGACATAACCGAGGAGTTTTCAAGGTAACGGGCAATTTTCGATTAAAATACGATATTCGAATTCATATCGGCTCACCGGCGAACAATGAAAATTCGATTATAGGTCGATGAAGGTTGTGGAGCAAAAAAGAAAAAAGAAAAATTCAATATTTATAAATATCCTCATAAAGGTAACATTTAGATTTACTAACATATTGTTCTGTCTAACATTGTAGTTAGTTCATAGTATGGTTGGACGATTAAACAATAACAACTCTACTCAAACTTATACAGTCATCCATATACAGTTTTTGGTTGTTTTCTAACATGTAGCTAGAAAATATTCCTAATATCACAATTTTACATTTACAAGATTTTGGACAAATTAATTTTTACATATTCCCCAGCCAAATTGCAGCCCTTAATATACGTTATCCTGCTTCAAACAAGGACAAAAACGTTATCGATATGCTATGTAAGGTCTCATTCCATAACTTTGAATACCTATTCCTACATCTGAAGTATATTTACATTATTTACTGTTTATTCATAAATAGTATATCCAGATAATGTCAAAATTGTTGCAATGTTTCCTATGAAGTATAATATACTGGTATTTAACTAAATGCAGGGTCACGGCTGGATATTTGACATATGTAAATATGGGCAATACTACCATAATTTTTAATTTTATGTCCCTTGGGAATAACTTTTTAAGAAATTTATATTTCTTTACCATTTTTTCTTATTATACTAAAAGACTGGTACTCATATAATTGCAAAACGGAATTTAAAAGCAAGGAAACTCCAAAAAATTTTTAGAACACGAAAAAATGCAGAAAAGTCCCTACCGTCGTGTGTCCCGAATGTCAAATTTTTAGTTTAGGGCTCAAGCTAACACATTTTTGAGCTAAAAATTATATTCATTTGGATTTTAAACTGAACTAATACTGTAGCTCAGGGGTTCCCAACCTTTTTGCACCTGCGTACCACTTGACTTTTTGAGAAATTTTGGCGTACCACCAGACCTAAATATTTTAATAAACGTATAATATTTCCTCTTCTAAAAGTTATCAAAGGTTTTTTTGAATAAAATTCATGAAAAAACTTCATATTTAATGGTTAGATATTTGTTTATTTATGACATGCTAGGAAAAATAAAAAGACTAAAATGGTATTTATTTACAGTTTTGTTTATTACTTATAAAAGGGTAAAAACATGCAAATAATAAAATCATAAATGCGAAATAGTACATACTCGGCAAAATCCGATACAGAAGTTAATTAAAGATTTTCTCTTTAATGTAATGTTAATGTTTAAAATAAATATATTTGCGTGCTCACTACATGTGTACAGAAGCTATTTATAGCAGCATGTTGCTCACATTACGCACGCGTACCACCTGAAATGTTCCCGCGTACCATCAGTGGTACGCGTACCACCGGTTGGGAACCCCTGCTGTAGCTTAACAAATTCCTTCCATTAAATTTTGGCTTTTAATATTTATAATGTGTTTTTCCCGTCTCCTAACTTTGTCCCTGGTTTTCGGAAGATTTACTGACCTCATTCCTAAAGTGGTGAAGAAAGGCACTGGATTGAGCTACAGTGATTTTTCAACCATGAAAACTGTATTGCAGAAAACTCATATTTCAGTTAGTAGCAACATATTTTTGTTAAAATTCACCAATAAGCCCGAAATTAAAAAAAAAAAACTACTCAGTAAAATTGGCTGCGAGGCTTTATTGCTTTCCTTACAGTCTCCCAGGTTTAAGGTTAATTTTTCCTTGATAATTGAATTTTTTTCTATAAATATGTTCAAAGAGAGTACAAGAAGTAAAAAAATCAGTTTTTACTAAACTGGAGTTAGTTTCAACACAAAAAACACAGGAAAACAGCGTGAATGTCATTACTTTCCGTTCCTGACCTTCCAGTCTTTACCGTCGTAATGATCTAGGGATGGAATACCGGAAACAGTTTTAAGACTAACCGTTTTTTTTATTTCGGTTTCATTGAAAAACAGTTATTTTCGTAAGGCTGGTTTATACCGGTTTTTTTAGCATCGGTGTTTTTTTAAAAACTGCCATCCCTTATTATAATTTTTTGTTTTTTACAAATAAGCTTGCTAAACTTTTTTTCGTAATTCTAGAACCCTTATAAACCTTTTGACAAACATTTAAAGGGATTTTGAAAAAATAAATTTTACAAGTTTTTATACCTGAAATTAAAAATTATGGTAGAACTGCCCATATAACGCAAATAAAAATAATGGTGAATAGACATAGCAAACAATTCTTAGGCTGAGACTCGTGTATCACACCTTTTAAGGATATAGAACTCATTTAGATGCAGAACACAAGTATCAGTCGTTTACTTGTATAAAAACTGATGTGGCACGAGGGTTCAGCACGATTATGGATGTTTTGCAAAAAGGCGGTAAATTTTGATATTTTGCTTGAATTTTTTTAAAAAGGAATATTACTTACATAAACCTTACAGAACTTATCTGTTTATTCATAACTATTTTTTTTTTTGTATTTTTATGCATTTAAACTTCAGATTACATGCATCGGTGTGCTTAGTTGAAAATTGCGGAGTTAACTCCCAATCCACGGATTAGATGGTCCTTCTGAACAGAGCTTATAAGCACACCATTAAAATAGTTTGTATGGCATACAGCTATTTGTCAAATGAACTGTCCCTGAAGTGTTAGATAACACCTGCTTATTCTTCATCTTACGTGGATACTCAATTAACTGGCCATGTTCCAAATCAATGAAATATCGCTTACTAAAGTCCATATTTTAACACTTATACGTTAGTTTGAACCTTCAAAACATTTAGGTTATATTCATCCTGTCTTAAAATTTATGGATATTTCTTATCAGTGGCAAACGTCAAAGTCAAAAGACTTGGGAAAAAGTTTTACATGTGATTAATATTTCTTTTAGAAATTCACAAATGCTATGTAAAACCTTTCTGAGTTACTTCACTCCGTAAATCAGTGAAAGCCTAGTCGGTAAGAGCTTTTATTCCTAATGTACCAAAGAGTAACTTTACATTATTTTGCAGATGTTACTCCGCGAAACCGGAGGCAGCACTGATTTTATGGAGTGAAATTCTTATTTGTGGAGTTATACCAAGGTTTTACAATGTTTTGCTTGTAAATATTGGTATTTTTCATAATAAAAATATGCAACTATTCATTA
Source organism: Hylyphantes graminicola (assembly GCA_023701765.1). Taxonomy (NCBI): domain Eukaryota; kingdom Metazoa; phylum Arthropoda; class Arachnida; order Araneae; family Linyphiidae; genus Hylyphantes; species Hylyphantes graminicola. The sequence goes on along the minus strand of CM043114.1, from coordinate 1,643,105 downwards.
GTTTTTCCCAAAAGTCTTTCGAAACACCAATACAAAGTATTTGGTACAAACCAACTTGTGTTTCTATTTTAGAGTACTGCTGTGCAGACTTTTCACATACGTTAGCACTGATGGGTTTCAAAGTAAAGGGTAATTTTGTTATAGCTGTGCGTGGATCGCATAGATCAGTTACGAACTTGTCACTCAAGAGCAGCTATGTTAGTAAGACTTTAACAAAGCCAAGTTGACGTTGTCCCCTTATTTCAACAGAAGTGTTTAATTTATCATCAAAACTTAAATACTTGATGTTAAAGCTCTCAAAGAGGATGAAAGACAAAACAAAACTTCCTCAAAATAATTCTGAGCATCCATAGAATGAACACTAAGATCTAATTTGCAAAGTTAGATCAAGATTTTCTCCAAATAACTCTGAGCTTCAGTGGTTGACGGTTAAGACCTCATTTACAAGGTTCGAGCACGAGCAAATAACTCTGACCCACAGTGGTACAAAGTTAAGTTTTAATTTACATGGTTCGAGCGATAGTTCCTTTAAAGAATTCTTAGCCACCGTGAATCAATGTTATGCCTCTGTAATTGCAATCGTAATCCTTCGTAATAATTTGCCATGTTCGGATAAGACTCTTCAAATTATTCTGAATCACCTTATTTGAAGATATGCAATGTTAGAGTAGGACTCTTCAAATTATTCTGAACCACTTTAGTTGAAGGTTAAAATCTCATTTGCAAGGTTCGAGTAAGACTCTTCAAATTATTCTGAACGAAAGAAGTTGAAGAGGTCAAGACCTCATTTGCAAGATTTGAGTGAGACTCTTCAAATGACTGTAGTTGAAGGTTAAGACTTCATTTGCAAGGTTCCAGCAAGAGCTTGGTGAAGGCCTTCCTGAACTCGATGTTGAAGATTGTGTAGATGACGGGGTTGACGCAGCTGTTGATGTAGCCCAGCCACGTTGTCAGCAGGAACGCGTTCACTCCTGGTCGCCAAGTATCGTTCTCCAGCTTGATGCAGATCGCGTCCAGGATGTTGCAGGTGAAGAACGGCACCCAGCATATAAGAAACACGCCTAAAGAAAGAAAATATGCTTTAGTTGAACCTTTTGTGACGACTTTCATTTTTAAGGCCTTGTTTGTGCATGTTTCTGTAAGGATTAATTTAACAATAGATACATAGGACATGAATACATAGAAGAACAAAACATAAATCTTCCTGATTATTATATAGCTGGCTTATAAGAGTAGTTAAAACAGTCGGTTTTTATTTTATGTAAAGATATCTTTTAATTTATTTTTCGACTTGTTAGTAAGAAACAAGGAAACCAAAGTGAATGTGGCTTTCGTGATACCCACTACAAAAATTATTTTTGAATGTGTGTGTGTGTGTGTGTAAAGTTAATTATCTTAAATAGTGCTATACATAAACTTCCAAATTAGAAACTAATGTATTGAATTAAGAGGGTAAAATCAATATGCATTATACGTACACAATTTTTTTGAAGCAACAGTAAACAAGCTGCATCTGTGATTTAAGTTAATCTAAAAAAAATATTATGTAGTGCAGAATTGATAGTCTTTATTATTTCCTATTTTTGAAAACATCATAAAATACTGTAATTTACAAAATTATTCATAACGTATATTCACTTTAAAGGAAAAATATACGGTACAAGGAACTATACAATGTCTTCTATGTTTAAATAATTAGTTAGACTAAAACATCTGTTCAAAAGCGAAAGTATAAATTTGATTTATGTTTCAAGACGATGATTTTATACTTCAAACACTTAAAACGGCCAAACAATCAAGAATCCAAAATAAGATTATTTTCTTCTCGTTTATTCAATTGATTATGAGTTCCATATGCATTATTTGTTGTGTTTAAAGTAAATTACATTTATGATTGCAACCATTTAAATCCCAGTAAAATCTACTCCAAACTGCATTACCAAATGATTTCACTAGAGTTTTAAAAGAAAACTTTATAAATCTCCATTTCTTTTTACATTTTTTCTTTTTATTGAGAAAGTTTCTGAGCAAGCAAACAAATTGAAATGCCAAGAAACAATGACCAGTGAAGAGCACCACGAATTTAAAATGAAAAAAAAAAATCGCATTCGAATTTAATAAAGGGATAACGAATTTAAGTATTCATTATACAATCGTCAAAGAAGTTTCAGAAAGGAACACACAACATACAAAAAATCCATTTAAAATCCTAGCACAAGAGAACAAATCGAAGTTGATTTAATTCTATTTTGTAGGAAAAAAAATAAATTTCGTTTCTCTAAGGGAGCTATTAGCAGACGAAATACAAATGAAACAAGTATACCATAAGATAAAAAAAAGAGCTTCGATTGTTAGGTAAGAGTGTAACCTTCAATTAAACTCTTTTGAATAATATAAGCAACGAAATAAAAATTTAAAAGAGACAGGCACTCTGCGGTATTTATTTTGATTCTTTTAATATCTTGTCTTTTTATTTTTGTAAATGTAATGATAGTTGTTACACTTCCTTTTACACCGAAAAAACCTTTTTTCAGTTAAATCAATTCAAAATTGCTTAAGTCCAAATTTGTGATGATTTAACAATTCTTTCAATTTTTTCAGTCATTAGTTTAGTGTAAGCAAAACTTTATTACGGGAACTTTAATAATACTAAAACAACCCTATACAGTACAAGATCATCATCCATACTCTTTTTAATGTTTATTTTTTGTTAACCCCCCCCCCCCTTTTAAAAAAAACCTTCCTAAAAATTTATACAAAACACACTTATCAAAACACTTATCAAAAAGAAATTAAAAACATAACCTCTAACTACGATTTTTTGCTTGTTTTTTAAATGGTGTCATAAAATAAATCTTTGCAAATTAAATAAAAAAATGAATTTTAGTAAATAAAAGTCATTTTAAACATAAAAGTCAATTAAAAAAATAAGTTTTTGCCAAATACCCAATATAGATTGACGTAACTCTTTAAGTTTTCTACACCCTCCTCTATATGTTTTAATGGAATATTTATAAGTTAGAATTTAGCTATAGAAGAATATCGCTTCAAACTAACTATCACTAACAATTGTATAAAACTAGCAGATAATCATTTAAATGCGCATTTGGATGCCGAAGTAAGCTCCGAAGAACAATACATCCCAAAATAAATCGAGTTTCTTGAACAAACAGAAGAAAGTAGAAGGCGGATTAACGTAAAGATTTTAGCTAATGAGGATTACTATACAAGAAAACTAATTCTCTATTTTAGTACTAAATTTGCTCTATACAATGTTACAAAAATAAAGATAATTTTAATCAACTGTGCAAATAGTGTGATTTAACCATTTAAATTTAATGCAAACACGCAAGTCCAGATTTTAAGGTGTTTCGCTCTAGTATGGAGCTTCTTTGTGGCAAAATAAGTCTTTTGCTGAAACTCCGATAGATAGTCTTTTGTAAATCCCTAAGACTTTGGGAATTTTTTTGGCACAGCGTATGTGGCTCCCCCTACCAATTTTGTTGCTTAGATAGCAATACATTTGAGCTCTCTGTCGATATTAAATAATGGCGGATTAGGATAACTCTAGCCAAAAGGAAACTAAATGGGTCTCTTATATGTCACATATTCATATAACATGCGTGTCTACGATTTTATTATCATCCGGAACTCGAACCTGCTGGGTTATAAGATGGTCACTCTATTCTTCGAAACTGAAAGAGCTAGCAGGCAATACCTTCTTATTGCTTATTCCAACAAATATAATCAACAAATGTATGTAAGAAACAAAAGGTAAGCTATCCAGCTAGTAAGCAGTTAAGGTTCTCTTAAATTAAAGTTTCTTAAACAATAAAAATAATAATAAAATAACGGGTACATTTACAAATTCTGGAAAAGGGTACGAATTTACTAATTTTGTTTAAAGAAATTGAATAAGATTTTATTTAGATTTGAATTCAAACTAGGAAGGCTTATACTGAGATGGCTTGGCCAATAGTATATTGATATGGAAAAAAAAAACATAATAAAGAAGTATTGTATAGACCAGAAGGAGAAAAAAAGAGGCAAGGTACGGACAAGATAGCTACACAATGTGGAAAATTTTCTAATAAGTTTTTGTTTTAACATGCAAAGTGTTATAGCGTCAGATTGGTCAAGATAGTTTAAACTGACTGAGTGAGAATTGTCCAAAAACCAGCTGTTGTAAGAAAAATATTTGATGAAAAGGGCACATTTATGAGCACTTGTGGTGTGAAGGGAACCTATCGTATCTTCAGAGTATCAAATTTTCATTTTAACTTTTAATCACAAAAATAAATATGCACGAAAACTTTTAAATAATTCACACCTGAACATGGTTTGGATATCACAAATTTGGTAGTTAATTTCAATATATCTTTGTTTCCAGCTTTATACGTCATTATTTTAAAACACCGAGTTTAAGCTTTTAGGTACACTTTCCAGCATAACTGTAGCGTGTATCTAAAAATAGCTTTTTTATAAATAAAAAAATAGTCTATTCAACGCAATGAACCTCAAGTTTGACAATTAAACATTCATAATTTTAAGATATTAACGTAAATAGAAGTTTTGCATAAGAATTGCAATTGAAATTTTGCAATAAAAAAATCGTCTTATTTTTACTAAAATGAAATTTTTTGGAATATTTTTGGTTCACTTTGTTAAGTAGACATGCATACGAAATCACATACAATTTCAACAATTCTAGTACAATAGAAAAATCATAGAGTTAGGAAGGAGGAGTAGTGGGATCTATCAGTTCAAATGGTTTGAAACAGGGCTGTCAGGTTTTTCGAGTTACTGCGCATTCTGAGGTATCCCAAGATGCATCGCTTTCGTGGATTTTTGAGCTACTGCACATGAAAACTGGCACTGAGGTATCCTAAGATGCATAGCTCTAGCCTGCTTCTTTTGTGCGTTACTGCGCACATACATGGGCCGCTCTATTCTCTTTCTTAACTGTATGAGAAAAAGATAAAAGTTTACCTTCAGGCAGAAAATTGGTGCTTTGGAAATTGGAATAATGACATTTAAAGCTGGCAACACAATTATATTGAAATTAACTACCAAAACAATTCAAGAAAAATTGCTTCTCACCCAACACTATGGCCAGCGTCTTGGTTGCCTTCCTCTCCCTCCGAGCAGCGTTCTTTTCCTGCTTCTTCTTCTTCTTTTTCTGCTTCTCAGTCTTGCCCAGCCCAAACCGGTTCCGCTTCTTCTTGTCCTCTACGACGACATTACTATCCGACACCAGCGACCCGTTGAGACGAAAAGACGGGACATTCGGTCGAGGCGATGTCGTTTCTGCTGTCGAGATGACGTTGCTTGTTGTCTCTGCTGTTGCGTAGAACGACGTTGAGACGACGGGCGCGTTGCTCGTCGTGCCCGGTGAATCTTCGTCGTAGTCCTCATCGTCAATGTTGTTGTCTGAAGGGCCCATCTGACTGACCTCGTCTCCCTCGATTAAGGGGGCCAAGGGCTTGATGTAGGAGACACCGGGGTGGGATTTAAAGGGCCCTTTGTCAGCATCTGTAATGAGCATTTTTTGTTTTTTTGGTTTACTGTTTATCAAATATATAAAAAACAGGTTGTTCAAAATTAGTTTTAAATTTTAAGAGGCTCTCACAACCACACTCGGAGACGGAAATCTTGACGTTATAGTTACATGTGTCGAAATCTACTTAAAACCACTCGTTCACGGCTGACCACATTTTTGAGGTTCCGAATGCGTCCGAACTTGTTTCTTGATCTTCGGCACTCGGAACAGTGACGTCAAAAATTCTGTCTGCGTTTATGTTTGGGTGAGCTTCTCTGGCCTTGTTATTGAAAATGGCAGTGGATTAGGTTGACCATGCTAGAAGTGACGTAATATGAGTTACAACACGGCCTACTCAACTACTAAGGTCAAAGAAGCTCTCACAAACACACTCGGAGACGGAAATTTTGACGTCATAATTCCGAGTGACGTTGTTCCAAAGATGAAGAGAACCTGTCTCGAAACCTGTTCGGAACCCTTCGTTCAGGGCTGACCACAATTCTAGGGTTCTAAATGCGTCCCTACTAGTTTCTCGATCTTCGGCACTCGGAACAGTGACGTCAAAAATTCCGTCTACGTTCATGTTTTGGAAAGCTTTTCTGGCCTTGTTATTGAATTTGGACGTTTTCCAATACGTTTGCGGTATCAAACTGTGCTATCTCATTGACACTAGAGAGGGTTTAATCTGTTTTAAGTTGTTGAATTTTAAGAACATAAACACAAATTTGAGCTTTTAAATTACTCTTTACAAAATGTTGTTTTCTCACTCAAAATTGTGAACATGCCATTACTTATTTTTAAGAACTTATTTTTCCACACAGTTCTCCAATTGGAAATTTAAACACATTTACTCTTGAAAATATTATTCTCACAAACAAAATGACAACACCCTGGTACTTATTTTTTACAGTTTAATTTCTCCCACCTTTTTTCTCTGGCTTGAGTCCCTTAGCTTGCCCCTTCTGTTGTCCCCCAAGCGCCCTCCGCGCCCTCTCGTGGATGGCCCTGAATATCTTGTAGTAGAGGTAGACCATCAGCAGGCACGGTATGTAGAAGGAGCTCAGCGACGAGTAGATGATGAAGTCAGAGTTGTAGAAGACGCAGAGATTGGGTTGGCGTTCCGGGGATGTGTTAAGGCCGAGGACTATTGGGGACCCGATGGCAGCTGATACCAGCCACACGAAGACTATTGTTAGAAGGATGCGTTTGCCGTTCTTGTGTTTCGAGTACTGGATAGGCTTGGTGACGGCGATGAACCTGTTGTGTGGAAGAAAAATAAATTACTTGGCTGGTTTCATAAGCAACGGTTTTGGTAATGTGAAGGGCAAATCACAAATGGACGCTCATTCATTCAACCCACAATGCAAGTGAAACTCGATCTTTTTTAAAAAACATTTAAAGTGACTGTGAAAAAAATAACAAGTTTTTTGTACCTGAAATAAAAAAAATTATGGAAGAACTGCCCATATACGTGATGAAAATGTTAAGGCAGTTAGTTATTTCACATGCGGTAGAAGCGAAGGCCGTACTTATGGTTTTCGTCCGTTTTTAAATCAAGAGGGAATTACTCGTGTGATATGCCTTTCAGCCGTAGGGGAGACTGGATACGGTTGTGACATATTAGCGAAACCATAATTAATACCTGATTGAGTGCAAGGGGTAAGGATCAGCTTGCCTGTCTGAACATGTGTCACAGTATCATTCATCGCACGACTTTAAATCTAGCAGAAGCCTTTATTACTTTTTGACTGTCAAAAGTAAGTATTTTTATTCAATTTCGTTTAATTACTGTTATTATATGTGTACAGATAGAGTAATAATTTTTTTCTCGTTATAAGTTAGACTTTAACAATGAAATACCATTGATTACTTTGACTGTATATTATTTTGTATTGTCATATCGATTGTTTATTTGCAAGAGGGGGGGGGGGGGTGCGTTGGGTATGGTTGTGACAGAATTGGCGGATGCGGTTGTGACACAGTAAAACTAATTTATTTTTCTTTTAGATGCCTATAAAACGCATGAGGAAGACAGAAAAAGCACATTGGGACCTAAGAAAATATGAAAAAGCTTTTACAGAAGTGAAATGCGTGATTTCATCACGAAAGGCTGCTAAAAATCACCAAATTAATTGAATGTCTTTGTTACGATACATTTCTATCGATACAAGCTTCTATAAAACAAATGAACAATATTTTTATGACAATTTACAAATTGTCATGTATATACAACTATGAGCCCCAGGATACATAAATTGTTTACGAAACAGGTGTCTTTACAGTGCAAAAGATTTATTTGTGTTATGTAAGGAAATGTATATTTTCTGCCTTTTGTTAAAAAGCAGATTATGATTTATTTGTTTTGTGTATTTTAATACGGTTACCGTAATGTATAATCTATATATATAAAAGAAGAACGTGTTAGTTCGACTATTTATAACTCAAGAACTGCTGAACTGATTTAGCTGAAGATTGGTGGGGAGGTAGCTTTGAACCAGGAATAGGCTATAGAACACTTTTTATTTCGAAATTCGAACCCAAACGGGTGTAAGAGTGCAAAACGTGAGCCATAGGAATAGCATTGTAAGATTTTTATTTATGCTCTTTTATTTCAATTTAAAATAAATTTCAGGGCGTTCAGCGTGAACAAAAATTAACTAAATAAAAAAAGAGCGTGTTGGTATAATTTGCTGGATTGATATTTGAATATCAGTGTTTTATTCTATTTACCGATATTAAATATTTTTTTATGGTGGATCAGATTTCCTCAGCTAGATTTTAATCAAGTTTTCAAATTAAATTTAATTGATATTTACAAATGGTAAGAGATGAAGATATGAAGCAATATTTTCATCATAAATAATGAATTTATACTTCATAAAACTTTTCCAACCATACAAGAGGATGAATGTCTGTTTTATTTTTTGATGTTAAGATGGCTTAAAGGCAGATTGAATTTTGGCATTGGCGGCCTTTGGCGAAGTTGAAAATAAAAGCGATAAAAATCTAAGCGATCAAATGAAAACTGTCACAACCGTACCCAGTATCCCCTACTTTCGGTGTAGTGATACTATGTTAATCGGATATTTCACATGCGGAAGTGAAAACGGCATTTATAATTTTAGCTGCTGCTTTCAATGAAGTGTCAAGTGCATTTGAATAGCAGAAAAAATTGCTGCAATGCATTGATACTGCAGCGGAGTTAAACAGTATCACTATTACTTGATTGAAAAAAAAAGAAGGAGAAATCCAGTTGACGCAAAGAAAATCGGCAACATGAAGAAGATGATTATTCATATCCCTGGAAAACTTAAAATTTCTTTTTGTGATAAACTATTTTCCTAGCCAAACAATGCACAGGATAATGATGCCATCATTAAGAATGAACTATTTAAAAAGCTTTTTACTTGGTTATACCAGTTTTTTATGACTTGCAAGAGTGCAACTTTATTTAAAAAAAAAAAAAAAAAACATGAACTTGTGAAATTTAGTACGCCTTGCCACCTTAGTTATTGGGATAGGAACATTCAATGTCGACAATTATTCGGGTAGTTTTCAGTTTTAAAAGTTTATTTCTAAGCGTTAACTGTAATTTTAGACTGATTCATATCACAGTATGGTTCACTTTAGGCCTTGTGCTTAAAATACACCAATAAACCAAACAATCTATTGGACTAGTATCATGTACTTTCAAAATGGTAAGGGGATAGTATCTTTCGATAAATCTACCATTCTTTTATAATATGGTCCAGGCACTTCAATTGGTTTTGCAGATAAAAGGAAAGACCAAACTCCTTTGCTTCGATTGTCCACTGGACATTTAACCTTCTAATGCATGAATTTTTATTTTAATCCCAAAAAAATATATATGTATCTTTAATACTCACACATTATGGGAAAAATACTAAAAAAAAATTAACTGCATTAGAATTTAAATAATTTCAATTTTTAAAAATTTTTCTTTATGACAAAAACCAACTGCAAAATTCCAATTTTGATAATAATGACTAGAAAACTACTAAAAATATTTCAAAATAATCCTTTTTAACTATGATTAATTTTTTAAAACAATTTATTAGTATTTAGTACTAATATTATTATTCTTTGAATACTGCCAAAAACGTTATTTCACAAAAGTTAATAACCTCACGCTTTAATTTTGAATATACTTTTACTACCGTCATCTATAAGGATTATTAGTAACTAAAACTTTAGAATGAAATGTAATAGATGAAAAAAAAAACCACAAATTTGTCTTGGAGGAGCTCTACTTTAATAGAATAAAGTGGATTATATTACTCGTTACCAAACGGTAACAGTATGCATTAGAGGGTTAAATACCATGCGGTTTTCCAGTTGCGTTACGACTTTCTCTACCTGCACCGGATGCAAAAGCGTAGATGCCACCTCCCAGAATGTTTTGGCGTGCATTGGCCTCTCGATGGAGGATCTTCAATGAGCTGAGGGTTAGCGATGGTGAAGTTATGGGAGAATAACATCATTTATCTGATATGATCCAGATCAGAGAGATAAGAAAGAATAATACGATTAAGTGCTGTTTTGTTTATATATTTCCTCCGCTGTCCAGAATTTTAAGACATTTGTTTTGAAAAAAAAAAATAAACCACATTGTCACATTTTGTTTTTTCTTTTGTGTATATTTATGTATTTAAATCTAATTTTTGTGGGTTTTTTTGTTATTAACTATTGTCTTATGATTGATTATTATAATTGATTATTTTGGCCACACATACGGGGTTCTTGTTTACCCCCTTGTGACTAATTTTTCTTTTCTAATGTTTGTTCTAAATTAATAAAGTGTTTGTTTGTTTGTTTGTTAGGTCAGGTTTGAATTACCGTCGCACTAGAGCTACACGAGGGCTATTGGCGACGGGCGTCGTATTTTAGAACAAAGTCAAGTGACGAGCCAACACCTGAATAGGCACCCAACGCAACTGTTAAGGGCGACATCGTACGCAGCGTTTGGACTTTGAAGGATACTTAACGTGCACTCCCTTACACGGGGTATTATTCGTCGGATTTTAGTGGCTGCACGGACCGTTTATAGGTCGGCAGCTATTTTGGCGATGTCCGGACCTGAACCTGGGACCTTCCGCATGCTAAGCGAGTGCTTAACCCACTTGGCTCCCCAGCCCAAAAAGAATAAGAAGAAGGAGAACCATCCTAATGGTTTAGCAACATACAACGGGTGATGATCCTACAATATCGTTAGCTAATGCCATGTCTATTATTGACAAAATTTAAAAAATCCAAAGCATTATTTTACCTGTCGACGCTGATGGCCACCAGGTTGAATATAGACGCCGTACTGCAGGTCACGTCAAGGGCAATGTAGAAGTCGCATAGCGTGTCACTCAGCTCCCAGTCCACATTCACCTATAACGAAAAAATAGAATACTTTTAATTAAACAGCCAGACGTCGAAATAGGTAAAATCAATTTACCATCAAATTTTAGTGTAACCTTATAAAAGCTTCATGGAGTAACGTTACACCGAAATTATGGAGTAGCATTACAAACGAAAAAAAAAAAGTGTAAAGTTTAACACTATTATAACGTTACTAAAGCTTTATTCAGTACCGATGCTTCAAATTTAAGGAGTAACGTTACATCAAAATTATGGAGTACGGAAAATAAGTGTAAAGTTTAACACTATTATAACGTACTCCAGCTTTATTCAGTACCAATGCATCAAATTTATGGAGTAACGTTACACCGAAATTATGGAGTAACAGTACATTCGAAAATAATTGTAAAGTTTAACACTATAACGTTACTCCAGCTTTATTCTGCACAGATGCATCAAATTTATGGAGTAACGTTACACCGAAATTATGGAGTAACATTACATCGGAAAATAATTGTAAAGTTTAACACTATAACGTTACTCCAGCTTTATTCTGCACAGATGCATCAAATTTATGGAGTAACGTTACACGGCAAAAAATTTGTAAAGCTTAACTCGTGTATAACTTTACGCAAACAAGAATCTCACTCCTTAACAGCGGCTTTACTAAATTCATTTTTTGGTTTCCCTGGAAACCATTGTACTAAATTTACAGATTACCGTTACACCGCGAAATAGATGTAACCTTACACACTTGTACAATGTTTCTCCAGCTTCATGGGGTAACTTTACACAAATGAAGAGCTTAGTGGAAGAACGTGCTAAGAGACGATTTTGAAAAAGTTGAGATTCTGGTGTCCATTGAACATGTTATTCCATCCTTTAAAGATAACAAGACTCCCCTTTTTCACAAACTTTAAGTTAAGTATATATTTTTTATATTTTGTGAGTTCTGTCTTTAACGCATCTAAGTGCAAACGAAACACTTTGAAACTCATTTTCTGGTTTTTGTCTTCTTTTCACTTAGCACGCTCTTCTGCTAAGCTCCTCAAGTAGGGAGCTCACTCCATGAAATCAGTGACAGCAAGCTCTGATTCCAGTTTCTCGGGGAAACCTTACAGTAACATTACAGCTCAAAATAGTAAACTTCTATTGTATAGCGTTATTCTGGAAAAGAAAACGGGGTATACTCTTTCACCTATTTAACGGAGTGGCATTATACAGCACGGTTTACGGTTTTGGTCGAACCAAGAACAAAATTCTGCATTTAAAAAACGTTTGACTTGACTTGTATATAAAAAGTCCTTAAATTTGCTGCAATAACCTAAAAATATCTATCTGCACAGATTCTAATTGCCAAAGAAGCGAAATAGATATTTTATGTTGAAATCAGATATAAAAATTGGCTCGAAGTGATTTTATTATAACAAAAGTTGTTTGCTCACTTACCCTTTATACTGGACCACCAAAACATAAAAAAAAATCCTTTTTAGAAGGCTATTTACATATAATGTCTACAAATATTTTTCAGTTCTTCACAGTGAATAAACTGATTTCAAAAATGGAAATATACGATCAATACATTAAAAAAAAGCACGTGATTTCAACTTTACATATTCTATTGTAGTTTTTACGACTACTTTTAAGTAAGCCCGGAAATATTACAATGAACTAATTGTATTTTAAGGTGTATCGCATAAATGTTTTTATGTTCTGAAAAGTAAACTATAAAAAATGTAATAATAAGTTTATGGTATTAATGTATATTTATAAGCGATATTTATATATTTTTTAAGTTGTAAAAGCTTTTTGAAATTTCGTTATAAATAAACTTGAACATACTGTCATTAGAAAAGAAAATATTTTGTGCTCAGAAAAAGCTTTGAAGAATATAAAATTCTAAAATCTTTTAGAGACTTAAGAAATTTTCTCGTAAACATTCTCAATTTAAATAATGCAGAGTGATGCTATTGTAAACTTAATAACCACAATTGTGGCCCCTTAAAAATGGATAAACCTTTTGGTGTTTTGAAATTTAAGTTTTCCAGCAAACATTTTCAAACAGCTTTTTAAAAAAGTAACTTTGAGTGAAGGATGGTTTTTGGTATAACTTTTACATTAATCGGTTTACTTTTGATGGGTCGTCATAAGTTTTGAGAAACTACAAAACAAGAGTTACGCTGAATATTTAATTGACATAGCTCACACACTTTTAAATATTCATAACTATGTGGACTGAGTCAATTAAATATTCAGCATGTCTTGTTTTGCTATTCTTTAGGTTTTCTTTTTCAATAATTGTGGTGTTGTGGTGCCAATATAAAATGCATATTGTTTTATTTAAAGTTGCATTTCTAACATTGTTCTTGAAGGATATCGTATTAGTTCTTTTATTTTTGTTGTGGTTTAGTAATAAGATACAATTTTTGAAGATATATCCTTCAGCAACTGACTCTGAAGCAGAAGATATAAATCTTTTATATGGCTATTTTAGCTGACATATTACCAAAACCCAACGAATTTATAATGCAGCAATTGTTCCTGTTACATAGAATATAATAATCACTGATTCTAAATTATAAGGGATTTTATTTAAGAAAATGTTTATGATTGATTTAATATTTGTTTTTGTGATAACGTTATTAAATCATTTCAATAACTAATAAGCTCAATAAATAAATCTCAGTAACAATAAATAATAAGTATTTAGTGATTTGCCTTCTCAGTTTAAGCCAACTGCTTGTAGTTTATTTTGATCATACATTAGGCAGGCAGCCGAGCTCCGATTTTCGACCGAATACAACACTGAGAGGTCTTGCTTTTCTTATACATTCGAAGGTGTAGATTAAGAATCTGGAAGATACTTTTATATATTTATATATATTTTAATTCTTATTTTTTTCTAGTTATTAATTTTGTAACTTTAATATTTAATGATCTATTAGACCAAAATAATTAGAATCATCAATATTTTTTTTACCCTTCAGTAAGACTCACTCCCATGGCGGGCTGGCAACATTGAAAGTAAAACTAATTAATTAATTACAAAGACAAAACATAATTGAAATTCTAATAATTTACATGTCTTTCTACTTAGATGCTGATTTGTGAAACATCTAAAGCTACCTTAATGGGTATATTTTGATTTCGGAAAACTTAATACCAATAAATAGTTAAATAGAAAAATTTGACTGTAAAGTTGAATCCTTTACTGACATTTTCAAATTGCAATTACTGATCTCATTCCACTGAAAATAAATTCAAAATATATGTCAGGCACGCTTTTTTAATCAGTACAATACATTAAAGGAGATTTGAAGCGCGCTAAAATCTTTGATGACTTAAAAATCAGCCATAAACAGAATCGGTCGAAGAATACCGAACGCAATAAGAGATAGCTCCTTTGATATGCTTATCTTTAGAATAATTTTCCATTTAAACTTGAGCTGCAGCTTTGCTTTAATGTTACACCTAGTTGTTTTCAACGGTTTATTATCCTATTACATTTGTTAAAGGAATAATTAACAATTTCCAAATTCCGAATGATAAAATGCGTATATTAGAACAACAGCGAACCATGCTACTGCCTACTGCATTCATTCTTAGACTACGTTCACACTACGACAATAAAAACTGAAAAAAAATGCGCGCGCATGGAAATGCATATACCATTTTTACAGGCATGCGCGCGCACCTACCTTGAATGGTACAAATTGTATATGCATTTCCATTCACGCGCACTTATTGTCAGTTTTTAATGTCGTAGTGTGGGCACAGCCTTAGAGATATTTAAATTTTTAATCCTTTCCCCATTTATATGTTTCTATAAGTAAGTTATTCTGAATAAAAATGATTCAAGGTAAAAAAAAATTGAGAGGCTGATAAGGCCTAAATATGCATGCTATGCATATATTTGCACTAAAATAGATTTAGGAATTAAAAATATTTTGTTATATATCAGCTTAGAATATCAGCTAAATATCAGTTTAGAATCATATGAACTAAAAAAAATACATTTTTAGATACTGCTTTATAAAGAGAGTTTCTGCGAATCTAAGCAAAATACATGTTGTAGAGTACAAAATAAATTCATTAACAATTAGAGAATAAAAGAGTATTTAGGGACAACAATTGAGATATCTATTATATTTTAACTGATTAACGTAAAAATCAAGTTTAAAATTTACATTACATGATAGATATATCAATATCCATACTTACAAATACATAATAGGGCGTCAAATTGAATGGCGATTAATGCAAATCAACTTTTCAAGTAAAATGCAAATTTTCGGGTTCTTATTTGCATACAAATAATTTAATAAAATAAAAGTAATGCCGAAAGTCAAGAAATAATTTATTTCGCTTACTCCAAGCTATTCAATGTAAAAGTTAACTATAAGTAACGATATTAAAACATTTTGCTTCCTATGGGCTTCTAAATTTACAAGTCTCCTTGGATACACTGTCTAGAAAATGACTGACATGTCCAGAAAGACGTTATTATTTCCTCATTTGTCCTCAACAATTTCTGAAGACATTATTTTCCCGTCAATTGACGTATAATCTGCGCAACTCGTATGCGCATATATATACTCTTAAAACGAACGAGCGATTTTAACTCAGTCTGAGTAATTTTCACTCCTCCAGTCCAGAAAATGCACTTCTCGAATAGGAGTGGATCCTTTGTGTGTTAAACCTCCGACAGGATCCCTCCAAACGAGTGATTTTAACTCAGTGTGAGTTAATATTCACTCCTTTCCTGTGTCGAAAATGCACTTCTCGTACTGGAGTGGATTTCACTTGCTTGTTTTAAGAGTGACGCCAGATTTGCAATAAGTCTGAATCTTAAAAGTTAACTTTGGTACGATTAAAAAAATAAGGAAAAAGAACCCTAAGCAATTTAATTTACATGGTAATCATCTGACATAATTATTATAAACTAGTAATTACACACAGTTTCTTCGCAAGGACCAAAAACATAAAAAAACAGACCAAAAATATCAATATAATATGTACCATTTAACCTGCTACATGTTAATAATCTTATGTTATGGTTCCCTTTCGCTATGAAGTGTAAAAAACCACTTTCTTACATTTTTCCTAAAATTCCAAAATTAAAAAAAAAGTTCTATAAAATGCTTACACAAATTTCATCGTAATTTCCCTCATAAATAGATAAAAATTTAGCTCATTGTTCACTTTAAATCG
Source organism: Hylyphantes graminicola (assembly GCA_023701765.1). Classification (NCBI taxonomy): domain Eukaryota; kingdom Metazoa; phylum Arthropoda; class Arachnida; order Araneae; family Linyphiidae; genus Hylyphantes; species Hylyphantes graminicola. The sequence goes on along the minus strand of CM043114.1, from coordinate 1,626,988 downwards.
GTCGTGGTCCAAAGTTCAAAGGTCAAGAACAATGCCACTATGATATTTGCGTTTCGTGGCAACCCAGGTATCAGCCTCGTCACTTGACCATGGTTTTAAAATAAAGTCTCGCCACCAATAGCCTTTGTGTAATTCTAGTACAACGTTATTTCAACACAAATCCCAAAACCAGTCTGGTATTGCAAGGTAGTCGTGTTTTTTTGAGGCTTTGCTTCATTTATTCAAAATTTTATATATTCATATTTGTAGTGCTTAGCTTACTAAATTGTACTTTTGTTTAAACTAAATTATAGTATATGTGAAGCTTTAACCTTCTAATACATGAATTTTCATTTTCATCCAAAAAAAATTTAATATTTATGCTTACTACTCATACATTATGAGAAAAATACTGAAAAAAATTTAACTGCATTACAATTTAAATAATTTCAATTTTTATTTATTTTTTCCATATGACAAAAACCATCTATGAAATTCCATTTTTGATAATAATGACTAGAAAACTACTAAATATATTTCAAAATAACCCTTTTTAGCTATAATTAATTTTTCGAAACAATTTACTTGTATTTAGTACTAATATTATTATACTTTGACTACTAGTGTAATTTCACAACAGTTAATAACCACACTCTTTAAATTTTAAATACATTTTTAGAACTGTCATCTATGAGGGTAATTAGTAACTAAAACTTCTAAACAGAATGTAATACATGGGGAAAAAAACCCACAAATTTGTCGAAAGGTAACTCCAATTTAAATGAAAAAAGTGTATTATGCTACTTGTTGTCAAACGGCAACAGTATGTATTAGATTAGAGGGTTAAATAATAATATGCTTGTTGAATTAAAAGTGTTTTGAAAGGTGTTCCGCAATGTGTTTTGAAAAGTTTTTCGCGATATTGTTAAAACATGTCGGCAAATTTGCTCTAAAACTGTTTTGAAAAAGAAACAAGAAATGGTGTTTCATTATGCGTTTCGAAAAGTTTCCGAATTTCATTACAAGAACAATATTCTCAAAAGCAAATGCTTTGAACTGTCAAACTTCAGATATTGCATGTTTTTAAAATTCAGTGTGTAAGTTTCGTCAAGTAACGAAACTGAACGAAGTATTTTCTTGTTGGAAATAAAAGGTTTGCGCGTTTGCGTTTTAATACTCAGAATAATAACACGCTTCTTCCTATACCTAACAACGCTAGTTTGATGACGTGACATCGACGAATAGTATAAAGTTTTGCAAAGCAGTTTTGTCTTGATATTACTAGAAGTATAGAAACTAAAGGAATTTTATACGAGAACTTTGAAAGTAAGTTCGCATTTAGTTATAGGGTTGTACTTATTTTGTTTCACCATTTTATAGAATGCTATTTTGAGTAATTTTTATGCCTAACGGTAACCAGAATCTTTGTAGGTTTTTAATTAGTTACATTAAATATTTCCCGTTATAACTGAGACATAGCGCTACTCAGAATAGCATTCTTTTAAAATAATTAAACCATGGTAACTAAACGTCAACTTTCTTTTAAAGTTCCTTTAGATAAAATAAATACATATATTGTCAATTGATCCCTAATGGAAAACAAATACTTTCAACATCACTAATTAAATAAATTTGAAAGTATTAACAATTATAGTTAAAAGTATTTAACTATTAATGGTTATCGGCACAAGGCGAAACTATTTCAAAATTAATGTTTAAACAGACAGATGATAATAATTAATTGACTTAACCTTCAAATGATTAATAATTAGACACACTTAACCTTCAAAATAGTTTTACTTACTGTTATTACTATTTTTAAACTATTGAAATATGCTTAAATTAAAAAAAATATATTTTGAATACTGATTATTCAGATATTCTTAATACAGAACTATACGTAGATTTTTTTTTACAATAAAGAGAGGAGGATAACATAGTGTTTTTTTTATATGAATCAATCCCGATGTGACAATCGCAGATATTGGTCCTCTTCTATACGACATCGAATCTGTGGAGGAGTGCCATATTTTCTTGGAACATGTCCTATCGAGTTTTCTTCTGGCCTCTAGCTGAGATGTGAAAGAAAAAAAATCGTGGTATTTTTCACCACTCACTGATTTGCTGTCTATTTGTATACGCCTTCGTAGTTTTTTTTTTCTTTTTGACTTGACAACCTAGTTTGACTTTTGACTCTTTTCTAACTGAAGTGAATTTACTTTGTTTTATGAGCTTGAATAACTGAATTTAATCACCCCTAGTTGTCCTGTTTCATAAAGAATACATGTTCAAAGACCTTAATTTATTACTTACTATCTCTTACCTTATACTGCTTGTATGTTATGTGATTAAATAACTTGTTTCATAAAAGAATTTCTAGCGGAATAAATTATTAATATCTGGTGGATGATGTTTCTTTTGCTGGCTACGACATCTATTGGTTATAAATTCTGAAAATCAACCAAGACAATGCGTGGCCTACACATAATCAGTAATTGAAAGCACGAGCATATAAAGAAAGAGATCTTCGCAGGAAAAGTCCAGATCTGTTGAATGCTGGCTAAGATGGGTGAGGAGAGTCTAACATTTCCACAGCCTTGGTTTCCTCGGAGTCTGTTGCCAGAAAAATGCGACCGCTATTGTACGTGGATGACGTCACCCAACCAGCCACCGCTTCATCGGAAAGTTACGTTGACACGAAACTGGAAACCTACCGAACTCACTCAACTAACTCAGTTGTTGTTTCGGTTTTCGTCTTTGCATGTCAAAAATGGAAAATTTAGGTTCTTCGTGATTTCTCACAAAAACAATTACCATTTCTTCCTCGGCAAGCGTAAAACAACTCTCGCCTTCCATCATTTCTTCAAATTTTTAATTTTGGGAAAGCACACCGCACAACAGACAACATCAAAAAACGTTGTCATCAGGATTTCTTCAACGCACTCAACAGCAACTCAATCTGGCGGTCGTGTTGAGTTGTCCGGCAACGCTCGCGAGGAAACCACTCTAGCGTAATCAATGTCAGTAGTTTGTATGACGTCACTCACCGCACTTGTCTGACCGCTTAAATCTGTTGACGGACTCCGAGGAAACCGAGGATTAAGACTCTGGAAACACTCTTCAATACATAGAACACTTATTGAAAACTAGTAGTAATTAGCACAAGGAAACAACACTATTTCTCATAAGTGAGTAATTGCTTTGTCACCGAGATGGTTCATTATTGGGCTAGCATGCAAGATGTGCCGTTATAAAAATGGAGTAGGTCAGAATTTTTGAGAACATTTTTATATTTTTTGTATTGTATTTTAAGTTTTTAGAGTCTCATAACCATAAATCAAAAATTTATTTGTTCCATTTCATTAAGTTTTTAAACCTATACTGCTCTAAGTTAACAAAGAATTGCAATGTCGTCCCAAGGATATTTTCAAGAAAGAAACATTTTGGATTTTCTGGAAATTTACAAAAATGGGTGCTTGTTTTCTTTGAATAAATCTTAAATTTATTATTTTCAATTAAATAATTATTGTTGTTGAAAAAATAGGTATCAGGTTTATTTAAGAAATGAGAATAACCCTTTAATTGATTCCAAACAAAAAAAGTATAACAAAGCACAATTTACAAAACTTTGAAGCAAGCGGTTATTCTGGAAGAAAAAACCATAAACGACGAAAATATTCCGGGTCTAACTAAAGCCATTTTTAGCGAAGGCCTATGCACTCAAATAAGGACGTAGTCCGATCACCGACTGTCAATCACAAAAACGAAAAGAAATGCCAGGACATAATTCGACAGAGACATTTTCTTAGGTAAAGCGATTGGACAGAGTTGACTTCTTTTATGGCATCACACATAAAATGACAAGCAAAGACCTTGCTTATAGAATACAGGGTGGATATAAAATAACGCTCGCTATTCAGATTGGTCTGTAGCTTGAATGAATAATCCAAATGCAAAAAACTTTGAGACACTTACTAATCAAGAAGGGGGGGAAAGAACGGAATCATAAAAAACAAACTTGTCTCTTGACCAGGGTTCTAAATTACGAGGCGTAATTAGCTGTGTTGGACGTAATTGGCCATAATTGACGACGCCTCGTAATTTACATTCTGGTCGCAAGAGACGAGTTTGTTTTTTATGATTATACATTTTTATGACTATTTTTTAGGATTCTATCTTTTTTATGATTCAATCCCCCCCCCCCCCTTCTTGATTAGTAAGTGTCTCAATTTTTGATGCATTTGGATTATCCATTCAGGCTACAGACCACTCCGAATAGCGAGCGTTATTTTATAACCACCCTGTATGTCTATTGTCTAAAGCCCTTATCAGACGATACGGACATCGCTCGTCAAAAAAGTTTTGGGACAGCAAATGCGTCATCCAGAGACCGGCTACGACATGCGTGACATCACTGACTTAAAAGCAGTACTATCGCGGTATTGGATGAGGATGTACAAGGAGGAGGATCGGTCATGACATCATGACGTTTTTTATTGGAGCAGCCGTTCCCTCAGTGAAAAAGTAGTGGACTTTTTCACGTTGACTCGAAAAAACTCAGCCAGCAAAAGCTGCTCGAAAAACCTGTTTTTGAAACGGCGTAGGGACGTCGCAAAACGAACGAGCTGTCGTGTGATAAGGCCTTAACGCTCACATTGATCCAAAAGCGAAATCGTATAAGCAACTATCAACTGCTCTCTGAAAAAACCACCTCCCATTCCAATCGAATCTTCTGTGCCCTCGATCTTCCGCAGAGTGGCGGCGGCACAAAGGAATCCATCAACTGCGGGTGCAAGTGGGGTAATCGAAACGAAATCGAATGAATTCAGAAGGTTATGTAAGGCTATCGGAACTATTTTTCTCCGATGCAACTCCATAAAAGAGCCGACTTTTTGTTCGAATGGAACCAGGCAGCTGCAGGAAAGAAATGGATTCTGTTGATACCTCCGATCTTGAAAGGAATGGTTGGTCATCAGTCATTTGGGACTGTATACATGGGTTTTGAAATGTTGTGTAAAAGTAGGACTTTTTGCTACACAGGCATTTTTTCTATTTGATCTGAAAAGAGCAGTAAAACCAAAATATGACACACTTGAAGGTAAATATCATGTGCTTATTTAATCCATTAATGATGACGTTGTGAATACAATATCACCTTTATTTCCAAATGAAAATGTTAACTGCAAGATTTTCTTCTTTTAATTTGTTGTTCAGACAACCAATGTTTCCTACATAAACTGTTCAGTTCTATTTGTATTTATCTTAGATTTTGTTCAAAAGCTCATTTACGAGAAGAAAGTTTCATTGACGAGTGTCGTTGATGTGTAAGTTTAGAATGGAACAAAAATCTGTCAACATTTTTCTGTCATTTTAAAACTTAAATTGGTAACTAAGAAAACAGACGGTAACTTTTTCAGCTTTTGTTTTATTTTATTGTTATTAAAATTTCCATATTGTGTACAAAAGCTGTTAGTTTGGTAAGCATAATTTTTTTAAATATCTTCATAATGATATCAAAATGTAATGCATTAGGTAAATTAGGTTAACCATTCCTCTTAAGCAACAAGGCTGCGGATCTTGACTGGAAATAAATTTTAAAAAAATCTATAATAGTAGAATGATAAATTTAACTGGAAATAAATCTAAAAATAAAGTTAATTCATCTTCGACAAAATGCTGGATCGAAAAATTTTATATTCCAAAGCAACATCGAAAATCGTATTCGATTCTACTATTATATTTCATAAAGACTAACGTTCTATCTCCTATTCTCTACCTTCTCAACAGATACTTACAACTCAACTCAGATAAAAAAAAACCTTCTTAGTTCTTTCTAGAAAAATGAGAACTTTTTGTCAAGGTAAAAAAAAAGGTAGATAAAGACACTGTTGAATGGATTCTGATTCATTTGTGTTTTATTGGCGGTCAGATTGAAAGCCAATACATGTTTGAATGTCAGACGGAGGATAAATGGGTCGTTCTATCTCAGGGTTGCCAGAGCGGGTTTTCAAAATCGAGCCCAAATAATGCAATTGTAATTAATATTAAGTCACTTGTAGCACGTTCAACCTAATATGACAGAATTTCGTCGTTTAAACTGCATGTACAAACATCGAACACCTAAAAATTGAACAAAGCAACTAAAAAATAAACAAAATTAAACAAAGCAACAAAAAAATAAACAAAATTAAGCAACGCAACTAAAAAATAAACAAAATTAAACAACGCAACTAAAAATAAACCGAATTAAACGAAAAATAACAAGGGCTTTTCTTAATTAGTCCAATCATTAGCCAAATACAGATTTAGATATTGAATAAAAATTTCACTAGCCAGAAGCATCCGGAGTAAGCCAAAATGGCTAATTTTAGCCAATTATGGAAACCCTGTATTATCTACTGCTTCGCAATTTTCGACAAATGGCGGAGATGCGAGCTTGAATAGAGGCTAATGAAAAGTGAATTTGGGGTTGATGGTATTTTTGTGCCATTACTTCTGCTTGTATAAATTTAACCTGTTTGTCAATGATGCATTAAAAAAAGGTTTGAATTAAAAAATGAGTACTAGCTATGGTATGGTATGGTACATATATATTCCAGCTTGTGTGCTTGTTTAGAGAACCGCTTATAAGCTTTCGTCAAGTGGGACAGACACGGAAAGAATATTAACAGTCACACAGAAAGGAACAACTCATACACAAATAACAACATTCATTGACGGTCACAAGCATCCATGCCTGACCGGGATTCGAGCCCGACCCCAGCAGATCCAATGGCCAGTATCCTAACGATTGAGCCACCGGGGCGGCGAGTACTAGCTAGTTTTGCTTTGGCTGAATTAACGTCGCAGTATTATAGCTGCGAGGTACAGCTGGGGAAAAAAAAAACGCTCCACCCTTCGTTTCTCGGCTGCTATTGGTCAAGGAACTTTATGAAAGGTGTCATTTTTCAGGAAATAGCGTAAGTAATTCAGAACTGGCAACAAAAATTGCATAAGGGGTCGTCTTCATATTAAAATGAGTACCAACTTTGAAAATTCCAATGGCAACACCCATTTTTTTTACATAAAAATGTTCAGCACCTTCAAAATATCCCATGTATAAAAAATTATGATCTAGTTCGCATTATTAGCTGAGATATCAAAGCATTAATTTTGAACTCGTTTAGGGGGACATCTCTAAAGTGAAAACAGTAATATTTGGGTTGCGTCTTTTCAAAACAACAAACTAACTGGGTTAACATGATCTCGCCAACGGATGCTAGAATTGAACTTTCTTCACTAATATTGTGATTTTTTTAATGTTTTTTTTATTTTGAAATTATAAATTCAGAAATAAAACAAAGACTAGAAGATAAAAAGTTTTAATTTTTATTTAAGTCGCATATACGGTTATTTATAACGAACAGATTTTCAAATGCGATTAGTTATAATCACATTGACTAACATGATTATTGCATTAATGTTTCACATTTTTATGCAAATTTTTGTTTCATTAATATTGCTGCAAAAAGTTAGTTAAAAATGTGTCGCCCTTTATCGGTAATATAAACCACGTATTTCAAAACGAGGGTTACAACCTTAACACGATATTTAAGGAAAGCAAAATAAAATTATTCAGAATGATTGGGCAATGATTTATAATCAAGGAAAGTGGGCACTAATAATTTTAAATAAGCAATGTGGTAACAATAAAATGTACTGAAAACCGAATTCCAATTATATTTTAGCATATTTATTTTTGATACTCACTTCTTGAAATTGTATTGAAAATAACACATATTTAAAAACATAGTAATCGATATAATTTAAAGTTAATTCGACAAACAAAATACATTGCATGCACTTGAAATAAGAAAAGATTTTTAGATTTTTTTCAGACATCAATAATTTGAATAAACATTTATCAACAAATGCTTTTCAATCACCAAACGATAATGCAAGTTAGGATCGAATTCGCCAAGTAATTTTTTACACGATCCCTAAAATTCGTCTTTTTCAGTTTTTTTACAATAACTCGGCAAATAATTGTTTTTGAATTAAAAAATTTGGGATTTTGGTTCTACTTGATCTACTCTATCGATTTATGTAAAAAAAATTTGGGGTTGCTATTCATGTTTTATTTTTTATTATTTAAATTTAAATAAAAAATTATTAAAACTGAAAAATTGATGAAAAAACTTGTGTGATTTGTTTTTGGAAGATTAAGAAGTATATAATGAAAAAAAAACTTTCTTTAATTCCTTTTATTTGTGGAGATATGAATAAAAGTTTATGAAACTTTTTTAACATTATGGGCGTTCAACTTTGAATGCTTATAGCTCAGCAAATAATGCAAAGTAAATAATTCTTTTTTACAGATGGGGTATTTTGAAGGTGCTGAACATTTTTATGTAAAAAAAATTGGGTGTTGCCATTGGAATTTTCAAAGTTGGTACACATTTTAATATGTAGACGACCCCTTATACAATTTTTGTTGCCAGTTCTCAGTTCCTTACGCTATTTCCTGAAAAATGACACCTTTCACAAAGTTCCTTGCCCAATAGCAGCTGAGAAACGTGGGGTGGAGCGTTTTTTTTTTCCCCAGCTGTACGTACCAGTTAGGATTTAGTTGTTCGGTTGGTAGATAGATATTTTCAGGTTTGTGTGCTTGGTCAGAGACACGCTTGTAAACTTCCGTCAAGTAAGACAGGTATAACACACACTCACTCACACGCACACACATACATGGCAGATTCTGCCATCTATCTTAGACATGTCCCTGAAGGGCAGGGAAATAGTCTCCTTTGACCTTTACCCGTATTGAATCTGAGCAATAACCGCCCACAGGACTTTCCTATCCAACTGATTTAACGAGTACTTACTCCGCATATACTCGGGACAAACACAAATATCCATGCATTTACCGGGATTAGAGCCCGAACCCAGAAGCACCAAAGGCTAGCTCCCTAACCGTTGTGCAGCCGGGTCAGCCTAGCTAGGATTTATATGGCGCTAGTAAGGACCATTCAAGCTAGTTATGAAATTTGATGTTCTTTTAGAAAACTGTTTTCTTTGTAAACTATTAGGTTGCTTATACATATAATCTGCACGATACAATTAGCCTCTACAAATTCGACGATAATTTATAAAAATAGCACTATCACAATTATCCTCATTATTTATAGTTACCTCCATTTAAGGGGTCTAAGGAGTCTTAAAAATGTGCAAAGAAGGAACTACAAAGTATAGTTTGATCTGTCATGTAATTTTTTAACTACTCAATATACAAGTATAATTTTTTTATATGTAATTCTACAAGATTTATTTATTATAAAACTAGTTTTAAAATGTATGAAACTTTAGCCAAAACTAAAATAAATGATATTAAACATAAAGCTATTTTAACACATTGTGATTAGGCTTGCGCGGCAAATTTTGAGGGCAAAATTGAAAAAATGACCCAGAAAATGACTTTATATTGTACAAATATGTACAAACTAGGACTTATACCTAAATTCTCAGCTCAATTTTAATTAGAAATTATTTAAAAATGAATTCAAAATCAAAATTTAAAAAATTTTATTAATTTTTTTAGAAAAAAAGTTCTTAAAATAATTTCTAATTAAAATTGAGCTGAGAATTTAGGTATAAGTCCTAGTTTGTACATATTTGTACAATATAAAGTCATTTTCTTTGTCATTTTTTCAATTTTGACCTCAAAATTTGCCGCGCAAGCCTAATCACAATGTGTTAAAATAGCTTTATGTTTAATATCATTTTTTTAAGTTTTGGCTAAAGTTTCATAAATTTTAAAATTTGTTTTATAATAAATAAATCTTGTAGAATTACATATAAAAAAATTATACTTGTATATTGAGTAGTTAAAAAATTACAAGACAGATCAAACTATACTTTGTAGTTCCTTCTTTGCACATTTTTAAGACTCCTTAGACCCCTTAAGGGGTCATAGGAGTCATAAAAACGTGCAAAAAAGGAACTACAAAGCATAGTTTGATCCTTCATGTAATTTTTTAACTACTCAATATATAAGTATAACTTTTTTATATGTAATTCTACAAGATTTATTTAACATAAAACAAATTTTAAAATTTATGAAACTTTATCCAAAACTGAAATAAATGATGTTAAACATGAAGCTATTTGAACACATTGTGATTAGGCTTGCGCGGCAAATTGTGAGGTCAAAATTGAAAAAATGACAAAGAAAATGATTTTATATTGTACAAATATGTACAAACAAAGACTTATACCTAAATTCTCAGCTCAATTTTAATTAGAAATCATTTAAAAAATAATTTAAAATCAAAATGTTTAAATTTTTATTGATTTTTTTAGAAAAAAGTTCTCAAAATAATTTCTAGTTAAAATTAAGCTGAGAATTTAGGTAAAAGTCTTTGTTTGTGCAGATTTGTACAATATAAAGTCATTTTCTTGGTCATTTTTTCAATTTTGTCCTCACAATTTGCCGCGCAAGCCTAATCACAATGTGTTCAAATAGCTTCATGTTTAATATCATTTATTTTAGTTTTGGCTAAAGTTTCATAAATTTTAAAACTTGTTTTATAATAAATAAATCTTGTAGAATTACATCTAAAAAATTATACTTATACATTGAGTAGTTTAAAAATGACATGAAAGATCAAACTATGTATTGTAGTGCCTTCTTTGCACATTTTTAAGACTCCCATGATCCCTTAACATACGTTCAAAATACCTTTTAAAACATCTTCCCATCTAGACTTCTTCTCATCTAGATTAATTCCTTGATGGTGAATTGGTTTATTATAAAATTGACCAAAATTGATAATAATTATGCCCTAATTTGTTAAAAAAAACCCATCTAAGTAATACATAATGTTTCATAACGCTTGCAATTATATATTTAATATTAGTTTTATTTTGTTGTCGGACCTTAATGACAGCAATTGCAAAATGATTGTTTGATTTGGGTAAATGATTGAATTTAAAAGTGCAGTAGGGAGCTACTAAATATTCTTGATTTTAAAACACTATTAGCCCTTGTTTATACTTGACTTGCAAAAAATAGTCGATAATTTTTGTAATTGGCCTATCCAAGTGCAAAAGAATTTGTTTTTGGTAACTTATTTAAACTTAATACATTTTTTTGAACATTTAATGTTTTTAGAGATGTTTCAAGTTCATTTGATGTTTCAAGTTCACACTGATCTATCACCAGAACCATGGATGTTAAACATAAGTAAGCATTTGAAATTATATTGAATACGGATCATACAAATCTTAAAAAAAAATGTCACAAGATAATTTTTAATTTTCACATGGTTTTGATTATCGAACGTTTTACCCTCATATCCCCATAAAATTAAGCAAAAATTTTTAAATTTAAACTTGAATATAATATAACAAAACAAATGCGTTCTCTGAAGACAGGTTATTTTTAATTTTTTTTTTGCGTACGTTAGAAAGTTTTTACTTATGCAGAATTTTATGGTGATTATTTAATTTTATATGATTTTTTATGACTCATATCAAAAGCTCTGAGTATCAATTATTTGTAATTTCTGGTTGTTTCTAATTTATTCTTAATTTTTCAAACAAAAATTTAAGAAATCGTAAATTTTTGCAAATTATGTGTTCTACTATCTATAAACTTAAGGAAACAGTTCATTCATAAAAATATATCTTATTATTTTCACACACTTAAGGGGTCATATTAGTCTTAAAAATGTGAAAGAAGGTACTACAAAGCATAGTTTGATCTTTCATGTAATTTTTTAAATACTCAATATATAAGTATAACTTTTTTATATGTAATTCTACAAGATTTATTTAATTTTAAACAAATTTTAAAATTTATGAATCTTTATCCAAAACTGAAATAAATGATATTAAACATGAAGCTATTTGAACACATTGTGATTAGGCTTGCGCGGCAAATTGTGAGGTCAAAATTGAAAAAATGACCAAGAAAATGACTTTATGTTGTACAAATATGTACAAACAAAGACTTATACCTTAATTCTCAGCTCAATTTTAATTAGAAATTATTTTAAGAACTTTTTTCTAAAAAAATTAATAAAAATTTTAAAATTTTGATTTGAAAATTTTCAAAAATTTTTTTTAGGCGTGCAAGCCTAATCCCAATGTGTTCAAATAGTTTTACGTTTGTTATCATTTATTTCAGTTTTGGCTTAAGTTTCATAAATTTTAAAATTTGTTTTATATCAAAGAAATCTTAGAGAATTACATATAAAAAAATTATACCTTTATATTGAGTAGTTAAAAAATTACATGAAAGATCAAACTATACTTTGTAGTACCTTCTTTGCACATTTTTAAGACTCCTGTGACCCCTTAACGCTCATCCTTCTGCTATTCTGTAAAAGTAGGTAGGTTGGTTGGAAGACATATTTTTAGACTTGCGTGCTTGGTCAGAAATCAGCTGATAAACATTCATCAAATAAGACAGACACAGCACACTCCGCAATTTATTTCCTTCCCTTTCAGGGACATGTCTAGTCTCCAGGGACCAGTACCCATGGAAAACTGCGCAATGACCACCCACAGGACTTTCGGACCCACAAATTTAACGAGTACATACTCCGCATATACTAGGTGGGTCTTCAGTGGTATCGTGACTCGATCGCGGGACATTCCGAGTCCAAGACCAAGACACTAACCACTAGGCTTCCCACTGCCCCCTACTATTCTGTAGAAGTTGTTTTGCTACTAAAGTACACACTATGCAGTGAAGCTACGAGACTGTGTTCAGTAGACTAAAGTTTGAGAAGTCAGTGCAGTCGAGAGTTTAGTTTGAATTATCGTCGCAGAGCTGCACGAAGATTATTGACAACGATCGTCTTAATTTAGAACCACAATCCAGTGATGAGCCGACAACTGAGTAGGCATCCAACGCAACTGTTAAAACGATATCATAAGCATCGTTGGGACTTAGAAGCGTATTAAACGTCCTCTATACGAGGTATTATTCGTGGTATTTTTGGCTGCACTGGCCGTTCATAGGTCGGCAGCTATTTTGCATTGTCCGGATCTGAACATAGGACCTTTCGCATGTTAGACAAAAGCCAAACCGACTGGGCTCCCCAGCCCACTTAGTGCAGTAGAAATAAGCGGTAAAACAGGTTGACCTGAGACGAATTGGAAGAACAACTATTTTTGTTACAAATGGTTGGTAATATGATTTTAAAGAAAAACTAAAAATCTGCATCCATATTGTATGCTATATAGTATTTTTGACAGCCATCTTGAAAAGACGTCAACAACATTACAAAATCCGAAAAAAAGTCATGTTTCTTATCGTATTACAGCATGTTTTACTCTGACGTATACAATGATAATATTGGTTTTATGAATATAAAGTTTCATTTTAAAATAACGAAGGACATTTTGTCGGAAGAGTATTTTACCTTTAAAACCCAATATCGCATTGTTTTTCAGCATGAAATTTCATGTAATGAATTTCACAAATGTATTCATAAATGCATGTACATACGGTACATTGTCGCATCATCTTGGGTTACAAATGTATTGCCTTCCACTTACATAAGTTCGAATAACATATCTACTACTTAAAATAATTTTACGATTACTCACTATTCCTACGAATAATAATTGCCACAGACGTATGAATACATACGTGCCATCTCCAATACGAATTAAAACTATTTTAATTACAAGTGTGTTGCCTGTCATATGCTACAATAATGGTTTGTTTCAGTTCTATATCCAACTAAAATTTCACTGTACTAAGTCGTTTCGATGGATTAAGTTTCTTTTTGAAATGACGATACTATTAAAAAAATGACTACCGCAGAACGACGTGTTCCCCATAAATACAGTGTTATTTTTCAGCTCTATGTTTCAAGTTCTTTAACTCAACTACTAAACTCTATGAATTTTTGAAACTCCACGATAAAGGCGAAACAAATAACAGTACAAATTTTTTTATAACAACGTTCAAAGCTTAATAAAGTATCAGAGCTTAAAAAAGTATTATTTGGGCAATTGCCCAATAATACTTTATTAAGCTCTTGTCATTATTTCACTCGACCTGTGAAATAAAAGCCACTCGCTTAATAAAGTATTGCCTTCGGCTTTAGTTGCTTAAATATCTATTAATTCCAGTTAATAGTAAAATATCCATATAATATGTTAATATGTTTTAAATAAAGAACAATATAGTTACTTTTTGACAATAAATCTAAAAAAAAAAGTAATTTTGAAATGGCTTTTTGTTTCAAATTACTGTAAAATAATATTTGACGAAAGCTTTGAAGATTATGAATGGAAAGTATTCATCTATCTTTGCTAGATAAATATATTCTTATGCGGGTCCTTTATGTAAAGCCAAACAGTTCTTTTATTCCCAATATAGTTAAATGCAATAAATATACGTTGGATCATATTACGTTTCTTTTTATACATTTTGAAATTCCTATTTTGGAATTGTTACCCAGCCGTGAAGATGTCTCTTGCGTAATTATACTTTGCAAATTTGCAATTTGCTGGCAAAATTGGTCTGGGAATGTTTTGCCTTTGGTTTCATAGAAGCGAGCTATTCCTTATTTTTGTTATACAGGGTGAGGCAAACAAAAGTGGCCCCAGTCTAGAGATAGGAATGCGTTGAAATGCTTGGCGATAAAAACTCTTGAAGCCGCCTGAAACCTGTTTTTGCATTGGTTGGATAGGATTAGATTCACATTAGAGCTACCCATAAACTAGTGGCGAGTTCAGATTTCAGTTCTTATTGTATGAAGACGTCCCTTAATGGAAATTTTGTGTCTTGCAATCAATTCAGAATGTTTTGTATTAACAAAAACAAAAAGGTCAGATTCTTTAGGATAAATAACGACCGAAACAATCAAATAATCTCTAGTGGGAACTTTTCTTGATCAGCTCTACAAACTTTGTTTATATTTCATTTTCAACTAGCTTCAATAAATGTCTTATGCTAAAACAAATAATGTTTTGTTTAAAAAGTTATTTTTAAATTTATATAATTATGGCGGGAGCATCATTGATGTAATGGGTATACATACAGAGAATATTCACGATATATATAATTTACTTCCACTTTATTTATACATATAAAAAACGAAAAGTAAGCTATAAGGCATTTAATTTTAATAATTTAAAAATAGAAAATAGGTTGGAAAAACATGAACTGTTTTCATTTAACGATTCCTTCGAATCGACCATCACATTGGAATATGCCGGTTAATGAAAATCGCAGAGAATGGAATCGCAATAAAAATATGATGTTCTTACAGGAAGAATCCTCGAAAAATGACTAAAATAATACGACGTGGAATCCCATTCATCAGAAATGAAGAGCTTAGTGGAAGAACTAAGTGACATTTTCGAAAAAATTGAGATTTTTGTATCAATGTGAACGAATTAATCTCTCCTTTAAAGTTAACAAGTTCCCCCTTTTTTCGTAAACTTAAAGTTAAGTATATTTTTAATCATTTGCAAGTACCGTTTTTAATGGATTTAAGGGCAACCGATAAACGTCAAAGCTCATTTTCTCGTTTTCACCTTTTTGTCACTTAGCACGTTCTTCCACTAAGCTCTTCAAATATCATTTTGTATGTTTTGTGATGGAAGCATGAAGGACAATATTAGAAATAATGGGATATTGGGTATGATCTGTTTGTTTAGGTATCTTATATTGTGCGAATATCATGCAATGCACTATTAGAAGAAACTTCTATTTTGCCCTTAAATGTTTTTGAAAGAGAAATCTAGAAGACTGTCTATATTTTGAAAGATTTGAATATATTTTTAGTAGCTATGATATAAGAATAAAAAGGTGCAAAGTTTGGTTATTTTTTATCATGTGTAAAAAACTTAAAACAGCTGGTAAAAAATGTTTTTACCGAGAAAATAACCTCAATTGTCCCTCTATTCAACAACAATAGACAGAGCAGTTGCAAAACTTAAATTTCTGAAGTATAACTAATATATGTGGGGTCGGGACTCTATATATTTGTTATATAGGGTGGTTATAAAATAACGCTCGCTATTTGGAGTGGTCTGTAGCTTTAATGAATAATCCAAATGCAACAAACTTTGAGGCACTTAATAATCAAGAAGGGGGTTTGGTTTGGTTTGGTTTGAATTATAGTCTCACTGGAGCTACACAAGGGCTATTGGCGACGGGCGTCGTATTTTAGAACCACAGTCAGATGACGAGCCAACACCTGAATAGGCACCCAACGCAACCGTTAAGGGCGACATCGTACGCAGCGTTAGTCAATCAAGAAGGGGGAAAAGAATGGAATCATAAAAAACAAACCCGTCACTTGACCAGTGTTCTAAATTACGTGGCATAATTGGATGTGTTGGCCGTAATTGGCCATAATTGGCTACGCCTCGTAATTTAGAATCTTGGTCAAGAGACGAGTTTCTGTTTTATGATTCCATTCTTTTTCGAAAAAAAAAACGTCTCTTGACCAGGGTTCTAAATTACGATGCGTTATTGAATGTGTTTTCCATAATTGGATATAATTGACTAAGCCTCGTAATTTAGAACCCTGGTCAAGAGACGAGTTAGTTTATATGATTATTTTTATTATAATTAATTTTTATGAATCTATGTTTTTTTTATGATTCCATTATTCCTCCCCCCCCCCCTCTTCTTGATAAGCAAGTGTCTCAATTTTTGTTGCATTCGGATTATAATTCTAGCTACGATACTATCTACTGATACTACTGATACTAGCTACCATAGTACAGCTGGGGAAAAAAAACGAATCACCCCTCGTTTCTCGGCTGGTATTGATCAAGGAATTTTGTGTAAGGTGTCAATTTTCAGGAAATAGCGTGAGGAATTGAGAACTGGCAACAAAAATTGTAATAGGGGTCGTCTACATATTAAAATGAGTACCAACTTTGAAAATTCCAATGGCAACACCCAATTTTTTTTACATAAAAATGTTCAGCACCTTCAAAATACCCCATATATAAAAAAAGAATTATTTATTCTGCATTATTTGCTGAGATATAAGTATTCAAAGTTGAACGCCCATAATGTTAAAAAAGTTTCACGAACTTTTATTCATACCTCTACAAATAAAATGAATTCAACAAAGATTTTTTTTTCATTATATACTTCTTAATTTTCCAAAAACAAATCACACATGTTTTTTCATCAATTTTTCATTTTTAATAATTTTTTATTTAAATTTAAATAAGAAAAAATAAAACATGAATGGCAACCCCAAATTTTTTTCGCATAAATCGATAAAGTACATCAAGTAGAACCAAAAACCCGAATTTTTTAATTCAATAACACTTATTTGCCGAGTTATTGTAAAAAAACTGAAAAAGACGAATTTAAGGGACCGTGTAAAAAATTACTCGGCAAATTTGATCCTAAATTGCATTATCGTTTGGTGATTAAAAAGCGTTTGTTGGTAAATGTTTATTCAAATTATCGATTTCCGTCAAATGTCTAAAAATCTTTTCTTTTTTCAAGCGCATACAATGTATTTTGTTTGTATTAATTAACATTAAATTATATCGGTTACTATACTTTTAAATGTATGTTATTTCCAATACAATTTCAAAAAGTGTGTTTAATATTAAAAATTAAATACCCTAGAATATTATTGGAATTCGGTTTTAAATACATTTGGTGGTTACCACATTAATTATTTAAAATTATTCGTGCTTACTGCGCGTTGGTTAAAAATCATTGCCAAATCATTCTGAGTAATTTTATTTTGCTTTCCTTAAATATCGTGCTAAGGTCGTAACCCTCAATTTGCAATACGTGGTTTACCGATAAAAGAAACTAAACACCTAGGTGCAACAGCCCATTAGTGGGTCAGGGCCTGCCGTGTCCATTTCAGCTTTCGTGATACAAGGGCTCTGGGGTGCAAGGCATATGTACCGGTAATGTGGAAAGCCTCCCTCCCATTTAGTTCCCCAAGCATGCTTGGTCCCCGATTTATCGTACCCTCTTAAGGGATGAAAGGATGGGTCAACCTCGCACAATCCGATATTCGATCCCCGGACCTGTGGCGTGGCAATGCGAAATAAGCACTACCACCAAGCCACTGGGCCGATATTACCGATAGAGTGCGACGAAATTTAAACAAAATTTCTGCAACAATGTTTGCGAATGAAACACAATTTTGCATAAAAAGTTTGAAGTATAAGTGTAATAATCATGTTTTTCAATCTGATTGTAACTAATAGCATTTGAAAATCTGTTCGTTATAAATAACCGTATATGCGACTTAATTTAAAATTAAAACTTTTCATCTTCTAGCCATTATTTTATTTCTGAATTTTAAAATCCAAAATTAAAAAAAAAAAAAAACATTCGAAAAATCCCAATATTACTGAAGAAAGTTAAATTCTAGCATCCGTTGGCGAGATTATGCTAACCCTTTTTTAGCTTGTCATTTTGAAAAGACACAACCAAAATATTACCTTTTTTCACTTAAGAGATCTGCCCCTAACCGAGTTCAAAAATAATTCTTTAATATCTCAGCAAATAATGCAAAATAAATAATTCTTTTTTATACATGGGGTATTTTGAGGGTGCTGAACATTTTTATGTAAAAAAAAATTGGGTGTTGCCATTGGAATTTTCAAAGTTGGTACTCATTTTTATATGTAGACGAACCCTATTACAATTTTTGTTTCCAGTTCCCAATTCCTCCCGCTATTTCCTGAAAATTGACACCTTTCACAAAATTTCTTGATCAATACCAGCCGAAGAACGAGGGGTGATTCGTTTTTTTTCCCCTAGCTGTACAACAGATACAGGGTGGTCTCGAATTCATGGTATAAACTTTAATGGTTGGTACAGAAATAAAAAAATGATTTATTGTATAGGAATGTATAGTCGCAAGTGACGCGGTGAGGCGTAAACGGGGGAAATAACGGCCGAAAGGAAAAACAAAGATTTTATTAAAAGCGTTCTTGGCAAGCGTCATATTTGCAGTAACTGTTCAAAATTGCTTCCACCAGTAGCGATACATGCTCGACAGCGTCGGTGGAGCGATTGGCGTACACGTTCGAAGATGCCTGGTATGTCACGCACACCTGCAGCAGCTTCAGATATGAGAGCGACGAGATCTTCATCTGAATCAACTGGGCGGTTGGTTGGTTGATTAACATATATTTTCAGGCTAGTGTGCTTGGTCTCAAGGACACGCTTATAAACCATCGTCAAGTAGGACAACACAAGACACACACATACTCAAATGACAGATTCTGCCATCTGTCGCCACCTCCACAATTTAGGCAGGTCACTGAAGGGGAGGGAAATTTTCTCCAGGAACCTGTACCCATGGTAAACACGCAATGGCCGACCTCAAGACTTTCGGACCCAACAGATTTAACGAGCACATACTCTGCATATACTCGGTAGGTCTTCAGTGGCACCGCGACTCGATCTCTCAACCTTCCGATTTCGAAACCGAGATCTTGATCACTAGGCTCCCCTACAGCCCTTGAATCAACTGGAGTCTCAAAAACAAGATGCTTTAGATGTCCTCATAAAAAGTAATCAAGGCTCGATAAATCGGGAGATCGGGCTGGCCAAGGGACTGGTCCACCACGCCCAATCCATCGTGCACCAAACGTTGCATTCAGGTAATTCCGTACATTATTGGTGAAGTCTGCTGGCGCCCCATTTCCCCTGATTACGCCTCATCGCGTCTCTTGCGACTATACATTCCTATACAATTATTCATTGTTACAATGGTCTGTACCTACCATTAAAGTTAGTACCATGAATTCTTGACTACCCTGTAGTAACTTCAAAATATGTCGATTATATTAGCCATCAAAAGAAAATATCGCACCAAAACAATCAAATACCTTAAATATAAACATTCATCAAATAAAGTTCAATATTTCTGCATTTAACAACCTGAGCAGAAATTTAGGAGACTTGAACAAAATTGATCACCTCCTCTCGTCAAATAAACCGCAGAAAAACAGCTTAAAAAGGCCCCATTGAAAAATAGATATATATTTTGGTATTTTTCCATAAAGTTTTCTTACCATAAAATAAGTATTGAATGATGGATCGTCGGTTCTTGTTACGGCTTTATAAAATAGAAATAACTCAACAAAGGTAGAAAATAAGGGCGATAAAAGAGTGTGTAAGTATAGAATTGTATGTATGTCATGCTTGTGTGGTCTGTGTTAAATTTATAAATTTATTAAAAAATATTATGTTATGTTTGGTAAAATATTGTTTATAAAATATTTATTTCCTTACATATTTATAAGCAAGTTTTAATTTCTAAAAATAAACTCGGCATGTTATTTTAATTTGAAAGCATTGGTCCTTTTTCCAGTTTATAATTAAAACAAAATGTTTAAAACGCAAGATAATTTATGAAATAATATCGTATAGAAATATATACTTAACCCTTTCAGACCCAGTGATGCCATTTGGCAGCATAATATTTTTGATCATAGTTAAAAAAATAATAAGGCTGACATCTATTTAGATTAATAAAAAATATTTTCTAATAGGATAAAAGTTTGAAGATTCGAATGATGCGCTTTATGATATCATAAATAGCTATAGACGATCAGATACTTTTTCTAAAATGATTATGCCAAATTGTCATTTGGACTGAAAGAATTAAGGGGATACGATACCACTTAAAAAAAATGTTTAATTTTGACATATTCACTATAAAATGTATGTTTTATGAGTTCAATCTATATTTAAAAACAATATATGACAAAAAATTAAGTTTAAGGAGTGTCCTTAAGTAACTATTAAACATATTTAAAAAAAATACTGAAAAACATATTTTTCATCATATATTTGTAGGAAAATTATGTTTAGATTATTACAATATAGTCTAATGAGGTTATTAGAAACCCCAAGCAGAGCTGTAAGTACTTTTTTTCCCCGTCACATGGAAAAGATCCAATTGACTTAACGTTTCAACTTCGAATATCGTAATTCTTGCGAACATTTCTAAAAAATTGGTTGCAAAATGAACCTTACTTTTAAGAACTAAAACAAATTGGGAAAGTTTCTAGAAATTGTATGTTTCTGCGAAAGTACTAATCTACTTAAAAACTCCTGAAGTATTGTATGTGTAGAAACTCGTAGAAAATGAGTTAGAAAGACTGGTGCCATAACTGTCCACTAGATGGCGACATGAAAATTCTTATGTGTGTATCTCTCTGTAACCTTTTCTATCACTCTTAAATAAAATCTTGAACAAAACAGACGTATTGAATGACTCTTCAAAAAAGTACTACGCAGTAGTTTTAACAATGTTTGACAAAATCTTTGAACTTTTAAATTGGTGCCGAAACATCGAATCCTTCAAGATCTTTAGATCGATGAATGAACTCTTTACTAAAATCTAAAATTGAAGAAAAATAAAAAACTAAAAAATTTGAAAAAGTGAAAAAATGGACTTGATCTGTGAAAAATGAACTTGATCTTGATTTGTCAAGAACCGTTCCAAAAATAAAATTGAACGGTGAAAGAACTTTGAACTTTCCTACAAAATTGCAAAAGTGATCTTCTAAAAATTGAAAAATGGAATTAGAAAGCTGTAAAAAGAAGAGAACAACTCTTAGAACTTCCGTAACAAAACTTATAACAAAAATTGATGAAACTCTACTGCAAGAAAATATCGAAACGAATGAAAAAGCTGAAACATTAGAAGATCTCTTAGAACAGTTGATGATGAAATATGAAGATTTGACAAAATTGGATTCTGAAATAGAAATAAAACTAAAAACTGAAGAAATCGAAAATGAAGTGATCCATGCTGAAGAATATAAAGACAAAATAATGGCAAGAAAAAGAAAAATAACTCGGACATTAAAAAATATCGCAGGACAATCCGCTGTGTCTACGAACATTACACAACAAGCTTCCAACAATGCAGCAACATGTGAACCGGATACAAAAATGATAAAATTGCCAAGTCTGCAAATTGCAAAATTTAACGGAGAACTACATAAGTGGTGCGACTTTTGGTGTCAATATGAAAACAACATTCATGAAAACAATGGATTAACAAAAACCGAAAAATTTGCTTATCTGCGCACGCTATTGGAATCCAGTGCTTTAAACTCCATATCCGGATTTACGATGAGTGAAGCTAATTACGATAGTGCCATAGAAATTTTGAAGAACAGGTACGGTCGATCCGATTTAATTATAAGTGCGCATGTGCAACAGCTATTAACTTTAGAACCTGTGAAAAACATAACAAATATAAGAGGATTACGACGACTTTTCGATCAATGTGAAATACAAATTCGAAGTCTAGAATCCCTAAAAGTTACAGCTGGATCTTACGGAAATTTATTATGTCCTATGATACTTCAAAAACTTCCTGAAGAGCTCAATTTCGAGTTTAATCGAATTAGAAAGTCTGAAAGTGAATTCGATATCAATGAATTACTCAATTTTTTACGAAAAGAAGTAATGTGTCGCGAGGCTGCCGGATTAATCACAAGCTCTAACAATAACAATGATAGAAGATTTTCTTCACAAAATCAACAAAAGAATGAGTACTTCAACCATAAAACTAAAAACAATGTGAAACCAACATCTTATGCGCTAACAACAGCAGAAAGTAACAATAAATGTATTTTTTGCCAAAATCAAAATGATCCTCCGCATTCAAAATATAAGTGTCCTTTGAATGTTAAGAAAAAACGAGACATTTTAAAAAACTCTGGACGTTGTCTAATATGTTTCTGTAAGGGACATATATCAGCATCTTGTGAAAATAAGCGATTTGCGTGTAAAAAATGTGTAAACTCAAGAACACCTCCTCATGCTATTTCTGTGTGCATAAAAGAAATAAAAATCAACAACCCATCAAACGCGATCGAAGAAAATGATACAACCGCGTCTAATCAAGACGCCAGAGAAGTGTTAGTAAATCCTTCATCAACCACAACAAATAACATTCAGTTACAATGTTTGTATTCTATAGTAGAAGCATCAAATGATAAAAAATTTATTGTGAAAATTTTATTTGATCAAGGAAGCCAGCTGAATTTTATTAAGAAGGATCTCTCACAAAAGTTAAATTTATCTCCCATAAAAACATCATCATTAGCAATAAATACCTTTGGTTCAAAGGAAAGTAAAGATTTACAGAGTAATTTAGTTGCCTTCAGATTACGAAACATTCGAGAGCCAGAAAAATATATTGATATAAAGGCATATGAAACTCCCGTCATCACAAATGGTTTAGTCTCGTTACCAAGTGAAGATATTGCTATGTTGATGATTATATAGCAAGTTTAAATTCGGTTGAAGAAACTTTACAAGTGTGTAACGAGGCCAAAGAAATAATGAAGTCAGCTTCAATGAATTTGGTAAAATGGCATTCCAATAATGAACTGATAGAAGAGCAAATGGGCTGTAAACACTCATCACGATCTACAAAAGTTCTCGGCTTACAATGGGACAAAAATACTGACTGTTTCTATTTTGCAGCAGAAAAAATCATACAATTTATCCAGTCTAACAAAATTACCAAAAGAACAATCATTCAAGCTGCAGCGCGACTTTTTGATCCACTCGGGGTGTTGACGCCTTTTACAATTGAGTCAAAGCTGTTGTTTCAAGAATTGTGGATCTCTGGTGTAGACTGGGATGACAAAGTTCCACCTGACATTCAAAAGAAATGGGAAAAATGGTACATACAACTACAAGAAATAAAGAACGTACGTCTTCCAAGATGGTACTTCCATGACCTAGAATGCAGGGACTATGAATTAGAACTTCATGCCTTCTGTGACAGCTCGAATCGTGCTTATGGAGCTATAATTTACATTCGATTCAGCAAGTGTGATAACATAGGGACTTCATTTGTTATCGCTAAAGGAAGACTAGTGCCTATCGAAAAGGAGAAAAAACCTTCGTTATCCATAGCACGCAAGGAACTTTTGGCAAATCTCTTGGGCGCACGACTACTTCGAACAGTAGCTGAACATTTCCCTAGTGCCGGACTATATCTTTGGAGTGACTCTTTGATAGCTCTACACTGGATAAAATCCAAAGACAGACGTTGGAAAACCTTCGTTCAAAATCGGGTCAATCAAATACAAAAATTAATAAGTCCAGATTTTTGCGGCCACTGTTCCGGAGATGAAAATCCTGCAGATAAAATAACCAGGGGATTGTCACTTAATAAATTAGTTGTTGATCAGGTTTATTTTCAGGGACCTGCATGGTTATGTGAAACAAAAGAAAATTGGCCTTCCCAGGTAAGGTTAAATAGTAGTTGTGAAAATGAAAATCAAGAAGAAATTATTGTGAATTCTATTATTGAAAATACCGAGGTAACAAAACCATTGTTAGATATTGAAAAATTTAGTAAATTAAGAAAACTACTAAGAGTTACTGCTTATGTTTTAAGGTTTATTAATAATTTAAGATCAAAAGAAAAAATACTGGGTCCCATAACTAAAGATGAAATGGAAAATTCTACGAATTATTGGATTAAAGTTTCTCAAATACAGAGTTTCTCTAAAGAAATTAAACAATTACAGAAAAATGTAAATTTAGACAATAGTTCTAAATTAGTAAATTTAAATCCTTTCATTGATGATAAGGGTATCTTAAGAGTTAAAAGTAGATTAATTAAATCATCATTGGATGTAGATGAGGTTAAACCAATCATATTACCAAATGATTATTTTACAAAATTGATTATTTGTAATTTTCATGAAAAATTATTGCACTGTGGGTTATTAGATTGTCTTATTGAAATAAGGAGTAAGTTTTGGATTTTAAAAGCTAGACGTTTTGTAAAATCTGTATTGTATGGTTGCAGAGTTTGTAAACGGTTTATTGCAAAAACTGGTCAGGAAGTATCAGCACCCTTACCAGCTGATAGAATTGAAAAATCTAAGCCGTTTGCAATTTCTGGAATCGATTTTTTTGGACCATTGTACTTAAAAGATGAATCAAAAGTTTATGTTGCGTTATTTACATGTGCTGTTACGAGAGCTGTACATTTAGAATTAGTCTCAAATTTAAGTACTGAGTGTTTCATTTTAGCTTTAAAAAGGTTTTTTTCTAGGCGAGGAATTTGCAAAACAATATATTCAGATAATGCAAAAACTTTTAAAAGAGCTGATATTGAATTAAGATATTTGTATAAAATGTGTAAAGATGAAAAGTTTCTAAGTTTTGCAGAAAAAATTGGTTTTGAATGGAAATTCAACATACCAAAAGCTCCATGGCATGGAGGATTTTTTGAGAGATTAATTCGAATTATAAAGTCTTGTTTAAAACGTGTTTTAGGAAGGAGTTCCTTAAATTATGAACAATTAAATACTGTGTTAACCGAAGTAGAAGCAGTTGTTAACTCCAGACCAATAACATATATATATGATGATCCTGATATAATTGACCCCTTAACACCGGCTCATTTTCTTGTAGGATCAAGATTAACTGTATTACCTGAATTAGAATGTAAAACTGAATCTTCGCGATCGACGCTTTTGATCAAATGGAAACACAGACAAACCATTGTCGAACATTTTTGGAAAAGATTTTACAAGGAATACACTTTGCAATTGAAAACTGCTATGTATTCAAAACCAAATAAAAATCCCATTGAATTCAAAATTAACGATATCGTACTGATTCACCAAGATTAGTCCTAAAAATCGAAATTATTGGAAATTGGGTAAAATAATTGAATTATTTCCAGGACGAGATCAAAAAATCAGATCAGCCAAGATTCAGTTATCCAACAAGGAAATAATTAAAAGGCCCATTCAAGGATTTTATAATTTGGAAGCTCTATAAACTTAAAAGTAACTTTGTGGCGGGGAGTGTAGAAACTCGTAGAAAATGAGTTAGAAAGACTGGTGCCATAACTGTCCACTAGATGGCGACATGAAAATTCTTATGTGTGTATCTCTCTGTAACCTTTTCTATCACTCTTAAATAAAATCTTGAACAAAACAGACGTATTGAATGACTCTTCAAAAAAGTACTACGCAGTAGTTTTAACAATGTTTGACAAAATCTTTGAACTTTTAAAGTATGCGACTTCTACATTTACAAATGACTCCCAATTGAGTGAAAAGGTTCTTTCGAAAACTGATCTTTTTTGTTTTCTTAGTATCGACAGCAAAATGAAATAAAAGTTCCTGAACAAAATTTTTTCTTAAGCTCTTCGTGCTTGAAATCGGGAAATATATTTCCAAATTAAGTTCACATTTCTCATTATGTTTTTATTTGAAAATAATCAAAAGTAATAAAATTAAGTCCTGTCATAAATAAGGGAGTAATATAGGAAATTGAAAAGCAATTCCTTCAAGTTTACGTTTTTAAACTGCAATGTAGAAAAAATATCTATTAAAAACTAGAATATTTCTGTTATTGTTCAAGCACAAAATTTCAGTTTTTTGAAACCACATAAATTTATTGTAAAACTACATATCAATTTTTCAAAAGATGCAGAATAGATGATACCTGCAAAAACTTTAAGAAAAAAGGTTACAGGTCATAAAAAGTAAAAAAATCTATAAATAATTGTATTTTGTCATTTCTTATTACAAAATAATTTCAAATAACTTAAATTTACACTTAAATTTTTGCAGTTATAAAGTTTCTGCTAAAAATCTTTATACTAGAACCTTTCAACGTAAAATGAGCATTACTTTTCGAATCCAAAACAACTTTCGAAAGTTTCTGAAAATTCCGTGTTTGTTGAATCAGTGACCTTAATCTACTTCCTAACTACTGTATTGTAGTGTGCAATTTTTACTTTAAGAAATGATACCCAATTGAGCAAAAAAGCTTTTTAGAAAACTGATCTTTTTGTTTTCTTAGTATCTTATAATAGAATGGAATAAAACTTACTAAACAAAACTTTTTCTCAAGTTCTTCGTGCTTGAAATCCGGAAATATATTTCAAAATAAGTTCTCATTTATCATCTTTTGTTGAAAGATGAATGAAATCGAAAGAAAACGAATGCTAAAAGGTCTGAAAAAAAAATGGAAATGTAGAACATATGTCGGAGTTGGCGTTTTTTTTAAAATGCATTTCTAACTTTCATCAACATATGTATTGCTAAATGTGAAATCGGGTCAATTCTTTTAGGGAAATTCCAACTACGATTCATTCTTTCAATATTTTAGTTAAAGAAAGAGCATGTATGGAAATAGCTCTGCGAAAGAAACACATTTTTACATTTAGTTATTTAACTTTCTGCGACGGAAAAAATGACGAGTTGGCTGTGTTTACAAGAATATACGCAAAAGCACAGTTATACTGATAAAACTGCAACTAAAATATTTTTGTTACATCAAATCATGATTTTGGTTTTAAGCTTAAGTGATTTGAAACGAAACAATTTAAGATGATTGCTTTGTTATTGAAATGGATAAAGTTTCATTCTTTCATTTTCCTAAATAGCAGTCAAAAATGCAATCCAATGCATTACATTCTTGGGTTTTGATTTTCAAAAAAATTCTCGTGTTTCTGACGTATGTTCGAATCATATTTTAGTATAATAACTTTTTTACATAAAATATGAACGAAATATTATCCAAAATTGATAAATTTTGGTAGGAAAAATAAATCTACTTGTAAAAAATCATTTGAAAAATGCCCATGAACCATTTGATAGATTAATATATCTGCCGTAACAAACGTTTTCAATAGCAAAAATGAAAGTCAATCTTTCAAAATAGATGATGTTTGTCTGTTTTTACTTATATTAGATACAAATATTCACTACCGACCGTCTCACTATCAACCGATATTTTATGCGAAGTAAAACTTTAAGACAATCAAACATCTGAAAATTATAAATTTAGTCTTATACATAAAAGCCATTACAAATAATGTAAGATAGTAAATCGTATTAAATTCATTCCAATTTACGGTTTTAAACTTGTCTTTGAGTTCAAAGATGAGTCCTTAAATCCTTAAAGTTATGGAAACTGTTTCATTTCAATACTGTAAATTTCATTCTACTTTAACGAACCACTTAAGAGATGAAAGACTGAGTTAACATTACACTACCGTTGATTCGAATCATGGACCTAAGAAAATTACAATTTTAACAAACTGAGAACTCTCCAGATTTTTTAAAACAAATATCTTAGACATTAAAATTTAATCATTTAAAAAAACTCCGAGTACATTACGTTTATTTAGATGAAACGTGTGAGAAAAGTTTTGAAAGTTTTTCTCCAAAAACTACAGAATATATATATTTTAATTGTGCTATTTAAAATGCAAATTAATTTTAAATAACAATAAAAAAAAACTCAAATTATGTATTCTAAAAAATCTTGATAACATTTTCATCAATTTTTTTTCAATGAATATAAATTTTTCTTACCATTTAAAAGCTTAATTTTTCTTATCCAACGGAACTGTTAATATGTAATTGCTCTGAGACGAGTAATAAAATACATTATTCTACTTATTTTGAAAATTGTTATAATAAATTAAAGAAGTATTTTTATATTTTGACTGAAATTTCTCCTCAATACTCGTGTTAATGTCACTATCGCTCACTCCAAAAAACATGCTGAGTTAATTAAAGTTTCAAAGTTTATAGAAGAAAATTATGCAAATGGCTTTGAGGGATTCTTAATACCTAACATAAAATTTTGTTAAAGTTTCCCGAAAACTAATTATGCTTGTAATAAAAACTGTCACAATTTTGACTTGGAAAAATTATGTTGCTACGAGTTTGAAAGCCAATTTATAGAAAATAAGAGTAGAAGCATTTATATACATCAAACATAAGTTGGGTACCTGCTTAAATAGGAGTTTCTTTAGAAATGTTATTTAAAATTTTCCTTGCATTCTGAAAGATCCATAACTGGTGTCTTGTAAGTATATATCATACCCCTGTGATGAATTATGGATTAAATTGGTATTCATCTTCGTCTTTTAATCACTAATAAGAATAAGATAAAATAAAATAGTTTAATCAAATTTGCTAACACGTATGGCTGTGTTTTTAAATATTAGAGACTGTACCCCCCATAGGGAATATATATATATATATATATATATATATATATATATATATATATATATATATATATATATATATATATATATATATATATATATATATATATATATATATATATATATATATATATATATCAAGATGTATGTCCTGGTTTTAGTTATCCCTAATTTAGTAAAAAAACGATACTGCCGCACAGTAGAACGCATTAAATGTATTTACACAACATTCTAAAAAAAGGATTCTCAAATTTAACGAACATTTGATCATTTCTGAATGTATTTTTCTGCTGTAAACAAGCGACATATCTATTGTATTTTTGTTTTTAAAAATGCATGAAATTCAAACAACTTTTATAAGATATTTTTAAGATATATTTAAAATACTAAAAAACTAAACCTATTGTAACCATTAATACTTTTAAGTGATGAAGCTAAATTTGCATTGGGCTGAATATTTTATCTATCCTTTAACTACTATCCGAAAAACAATATTGTGGCCCCAACATAAAACAATTACTTTAAAAAAAATAAAACTTTGGCCTTTTTAGCCTCTTGTGACCTGGCGTCCCCAATCGGAGGCATTTTTTAAAACCTTCCCACGAACAACTAACACGTCAATTAGTACCGAAATTAACCTGGTCCGATTGAAGAAGATCCAAATATCAGTTTTCAGTCTTTGATTACATGTATCAGTTATTTCTAAAAAAATGAAGTTGAACGAGGGTCATTACGGTATTAGAGATCTTAAAAAATATTTTGAATATTTTTTTCAAACTTTTCAAAAAGTTATTTTAGTTGAAAACTTTGAAGTTATTTTGCATTAAAAACAATGCTGAAATAATCTGTTTACTTCAAATAAGTGATACGGTCCTTTCTGTTACACTAATAGCACAAAAAATGTGTCTTGTAGAGTTTAAGGTATGTTCCTAAGTAACTATAAACATATTTCTTTAAAAAAAATTCTTTGAAAAACATACTTGTTAGCATATATTTGTCTAAAGAGTATGTTTAGATTAAGAATATGCGTGTATAATTTCGCTCGGGTTTTAATAGGTTAAGAATAAAAGTTGGCCGACCACTGCTGTAGAAACTCCCTTCTTAAGAGGACTCCCTTGAAATTCCACATCTTGAAAATCGTAATGTTATTCCTATGGAAAACATTCGCAAGTCAATTACCGACACAATTTTAATAAAAGGTGACTAGTTTCTTGTACCATTGTAAAGAGCGAAAGGAACTAAAAGGCTAAAATTAATTTGTTTTGTGAAAATCACATATTTAGTATTTTTAATAATTTTTTGAAGTTAGTAAAAAATGGAGTAAGCATTAAGTTCTAATTTTAAAAAATAATTAAAAATACTAAATACGTGATTTTCACAAAACAAATTAATTTTAGCCTTTTAGTCCCTTTCGTTCTTTACAATGATACAAGAAACTAGTCACCTTTTAATAAAATTGTGGCGGTAATTGACTTGCGAATATTCTCCATAGGAATAACATTACGATTTTCAAGATTTGAAATCCCAAGGGAGTCCTCTTAATATGAGAGATAAAAGACCAGGAAATGTTTAACCTACCCTTTACTGAAATGTTCTGGAAGCGTCGTAAAGAAATCTTTTTATGTGAATATTCACTCAAAGCAGAAAAACGGATCTAGCCAGACAATGAAACACAAAAGATGCGATTCCTGAGAGCGCATAATGCACTTTTTCCGCCTAAGAAAGAAATTGCACCTCTTCCCTAGTATTCAGATATAATACGAGATCTGCAAAAAGGATAGATGTTTTTTGGCATATTCTTATAGTGCAAAAATTTGGTGGAACGTGACTCCATAACGCTGCAGTAACGTTAGTTAAATGGGGAAAGTTTGCTCTATAAAACTCGTGGCAGTAATTGGTGACTTCAGGTTTAAAGAGTAATTTTACACAATATTAATGGAGTAAATTTACACCACAAAATATCAGTAAACTTGTAAACTGTGTGACGTATCTTCATAAATTTGATGTCTGCCTCTAGATTTATGGTGCATCTTACTGCATAAAGATACAGTAACTTTACTAAAAAATAGTTCACTCTATAAAACTGGTGGTAAGTATTTCTTCCTCAACTTAACTAAGTTAAGGTATTTTAAGAAAAGGGTAACAAAATTTATTGATTAAGGTATCCGACTACGTTGAAATCGTATTTTTCGTCAAAAAACAGATATTTTCTTTTATAATCTTAAAATAAAGCACCACTCTTTAAGATTCTAAAACTCTCTTTATTTTGTTTGTGCGGCAAATATTTTAGAACTCCATTGGTACTCCATTATGCGAAAACGGCATTCAAATCCTTTAGAAAAGACCCACTAGTAGAAAATTGCGATCTACAAGAATAATTAAAAATATGAAACTTGAAGACGAAGAATGTCTTACGTACCGAAAAGAAGGCTTTCCTGCTATTTAAATGTAACTTCAAACTTT
Source organism: Hylyphantes graminicola (assembly GCA_023701765.1). NCBI lineage: Eukaryota > Metazoa > Arthropoda > Arachnida > Araneae > Linyphiidae > Hylyphantes > Hylyphantes graminicola. Next base: position 1,595,561 of record CM043114.1, on the reverse strand, counting down.
AAATTGATTTTGTGCAAAATGAAAGTTTTGAACATTTTCTTCTAGACAAACCATATTTCACAAAAAGTACTTAACCGAATGTTCTCAAATTGTTTGTGCATATTTGTTATACTATCATCTAGGGAATAGACTACATAATAGTAATTTCAAGCAATATTATAAAAATTATAACACTTACTATCAAAAATGGCAGAAAAAAAGTTGATAAAAATCTTTAACTTAGCTTCGACAACTTATAACTCTTTATTGGTGCAATAAATTTCTAAGATTGTAGTCTATTCCCTAGATATCAAATTAAGATTTATAAATTTATTATTATTTTTAAAAAAATCTTAAATATTTTTTTTAGTTATAAGAGCTATCGTAAAGGCAAAAAACATCAAAATTTACTTACAAAATCTTAAATTACACAAAATATATTTTTTTAAAATAAAATTGTGACTTATTTTTATTATTAGTTGTGTTGGTGAACAAAAAAATACATTAAATATAAGTATTAAAATTTAATTAAAAAAATAAGTGTCAAGCGTAGTCGGATACCTTAAATGAACACTAGAAAATAGAAGTAAATAAGATGCCATTCCTGAAGGCGCACAATGCACTTTTTCCGCCTAAGAAAGAAATTGCATCTCTTTCCTAGTATTCTGATATAATACGAGATCTGCAAAAAGGAGAGCCGACGCGGCGCAATGGTGAGGATGCTAGTCTTTGGAGCTTCTGGGTTCCGGGCTCTAATACCGATAAGGCATGGGTATTTGTGTAGGTCGAGTATATACAGAGTACGTTCTTGTTAAATCTGCTAGGTCCGAAAGTCCTGTGGGCGGTCATTGCGCAGTTTCACACGGGTACAGGTTCCTGGAGACCATTTCCCTCCCCTTCAAGGACATGTCTAAATTGTGGAGGTGGCGCGCGATCATAAAATGTTTACTTTAAATATCTATTTGTAAGTGTTAGAAACGGTGTTAAAACAAACACAAATTAAAATTATTCTAATAAACAAAATAAAGATTAAATAAAATTACAAAAACAATTTCTTACTCTATACTATTATAAACTCTAAGAATGCCACTCGGACTACATTTTGCATACCAAAACTAAAACAATAACTTCATTCAATAAACATCCAATCCCCGGACAGGACCTTAAAATACGTTCTATAAAGTGCAACAGCCTCTCCAACCTATTCAGCCTTAAAATGCAATATTCCCTTCTCTTTGCTCAACCTATTTATTCTCCATTACTTCGCCATCTTGTCCGACAACTTCGGGAACAGAGGCTAGAGTCCGGTTGCAGAAACATATTTCCCTATTAGAGGCGAGAGGGAGGAGTATATGTTGTCGTATCAAAAGCCCATGCAAGATGGGGTTGTCGTATAAAGCCGTTGAGTTTCCTAAGTAGGCCACAAAAAGAAACTTGACGAGTGTTTTGGCGGTACTTTCATGGCTGAATTGTGGTGTTTTGTTTGCTTTATAATTCCTACTGTCCTGGTGTGCTAGTTTTAGAACACTTTTCGGCGTGACCATGTAAACTGACTTCAATAGTTTCAACTTCAAAACAGTTATTTTTAATAGCAATAAAAGTAAGTAGGTGGTCGGACTAATCCCCATCTGGTCTATATGAGCTTAAAAGTTTCCAAAAAGGGTAAATAGAAATATGCTACGGAGAAGATCCTTCCGCGCATGTAAAAAGTTCCATAAATTATTTGTGAATCCATCCAGAAAACATGTTTAAAACATTAATTTCATTTAAGATCTAACAGATTTGAATAATATTTTAAAATTTCGCAACTTATCTGAATGAAAAGTGTATTTTGGTTAAACTGTATTCAGATCATTTTGTATGTAAATATTACTGCACAAGAGATTCCAACTAACGGACCTATCACACTTTTCCTCATGCCTTTTTACTATTTATTTTTACCCAATTTAGGTTGGTACGGAGTGTAGTAAATTTCTTTGTCAATTGGTGTTCACGGGTTTCAATTCATAGATCAAGGGATAAGTGTATTCAATGATTTTTTTTTGCTTTTTAAAAAGTAATGAAACGGAATTATTGCAATAATTAAAAATGAATTCCAATGAAAAATATTGAATACCATAAACATAATACAATGCATTTAATTAACATATGTTGTGTGTGTTATCTTAATAGGGATTTATTCATATTTATGTGTATATAATTGATTGTTTATTTCAAAAAGCAATGGAATAAAAATTCTTTGACTGGTTTCTGAAATAAATGATAAGCATTCTAAGGTAACTATAACGCAAACAGTTCTTATATTGTCCCGCTATTTTTGGGACAAGAGACAATCGGTCTGATAGATGACGATGTTATTTAACGTCGTGTATGCCATACATTGAAGAATGTGATTAATGCGTAATAAGTTATTTTGTTTGAAGATTTTTTTTATTGCGCTGTTATATAATTTAAAAGACTGAATAAAGATCGTTGTTGCGCTGATAAGAATGAGAAATTAAGTTTTGTTTAAATTTTTTTCCCTGAACGACACCAAAAATCACGCAATTTATTGATGAAATTAGGTCTACCAGTGTAACGTACATAGTTTCTGCAGTACACAAGGATTTCTCGGCTCTGTTACAGCTTCCCCATACGGACTCAGATTTTGATAACTGCATTAAACAATGCAGTTATCTTGAGAAAACTAAAACCAAGTAATAAATCAATTATGAATTTCGTCTTATTTCATGGTTCTTCTCATTAAAAACTATAAAAATATCAAGTTCTTTGTGTCTTGCAAACCAAATGAATCATTTAATTTCTATACATGGTTTTTAAAATAAACAATTTAATTACAGACTTTGACATATTTAAAAGCTTCAATAATATATTTTATTAAACTTCCGAGCACTATATACGGCATTTTTCATATTTTATACACCATTCTCTCCGTAGCAAAAAATATAATTTAAAACATTTTATTATTTATGAATTTTTATTTATGTCCTTTTTTAATTTTTTAAAAAGTAGTGTGAGATCTTATCTTAAAAAATAATTCGTATTATGATTTCCTAAAATATATACCGGTATTAAAAAATGCGCTTAAAACCTGTGCAGAGGAAAGAACAGGAAATACTTGCTGATTTCTTGGCTGCTCGGAAAATTAAAAAAAATACGAATTTCTATTTGAACTAGCTTTAACCCTTTCAGTCCGCATCATCATATTTCTGATCATAATGAAAAACAATAATTAGGCTGATATCTATTGGGATTAATAAAAAGTATTTTCCAATTGAAAAAAAGTTTGAAGAATCGAATGATGTGCTTTTTGATATCATAAATAGCTATAGACGATAAGAATTCTTTTTTTCTAAAATGATGATGCCAAATTGTCATTGGGACTGAAAGGGTTAAGAGTGAATTTTATGTGAGGGATTAGTTGTTGGTTTTGGCGACTTCCCTCCGCCAAACAGTTCCAATTCTCTCTAGCCTCCCCACTCTGACTAGAGGTCCCCGTCTCCCTTAGCAACGGGATCACAATGAAGATCTTCTATACAGTCTCGGAAGTCAAACGGCTCTTTTAAAGATAGGAATCCCCACTCCAAGAATGTCCCCTCGAAATCCGGCATGGGTTGGTAAACTGCAGCAACCACAACAATTCAATGAACCATTTTCGCTCTAAAATAATCATTCTTTCAACATACTTTGTTATAGGTTTGTGCTTACAACAATGGCCCAGGTCATTGGTGTAGATACTGCTGTTTACCTGCCAGCGGCAGTAAATGATCTGCACTCCCATAGCAACTGCCGGAATTCGAGCCTTAAAGACTTCTTGAGTCCAGTTGCGGGCACCGAGTTTGGTTAAGAGGCGAAAGAATTTATGTTGTACCAAGTTGTACTTGGGGATGGTAGATTTGATTAAAACAATTTAAGGGGGAATAGTGGCGGGTCTCCAAACTAAAGTGTATCATTCAACGGAAAAATAATATTCTATGCCAAATTACTTCGACTCCTTTGTATTGAAATTTTTACACACGTTTTTGTTATATATGATAAATGTAGCTGGCATGCAGGGCTCTATAACTTCATTTAAAAAAAAACAATGGATATAATATTCTCTCTCTCTCTCTCCAATAAGGATGCAATATTGGCGGTCAAGCCTTTGCAGACCCGGCATATTCCCCAGAACTGATAGCCATTTTTTGTGGCACCATCTAGGTGGCTCTCACTACCAATTTTGACGCACACATTACAATGAATCTGAACTCTCCTTGGATGTTAAAGTATGCTGAGATTTAATATTGCTGAGAGAACCCAATGCAAATAAGCCCTCCAGGAAGGAATCTTTTACATGCAACATAATCATATGACATTCCTGTCCATGGTTTTCAAATCCAGAAAATCTGACGACTCAGCCTGGGCGGTTAGAATATTCTGTTGTAAAATTATTAATTGGAAATTTAGAAAAAGCGTAACCAGTTTCCCGTAGTGGAATTATGGAGCCCTGTACGTCGGCTACAATTATCACATTTAAAAAAAGAATTTTTTTTAAAATATTCAATACAGTTGCAGTAATGTGGTTAGAATTTTTACTTTTCCATAGTAAAACAATAAAGTACTTCATTTTGGAGACCCTCGTCCTATTCCTCTTAAGAGGTGAAAGAATTCATGTTGCACAGAGAGAAGGTAGATTTGTATAAAACCGTTTAAGAGAAGTCGCTAGTGTTGGATGAAGTTTGGAGTGTTATTTAATAGTCGGTGGCGACTTTGTAGTTCGGTCTTAGTAATTAACGACGCACTCTTTGGCGTTTGCTAATGCTTTTGTATGTATCTTTAAGTATTTTAATTTATAATGTAAATTTGAGGATGTTGTTGGTTAGTAGTTGCGTCGGGTTTAGGTAAAATTAAAGTCGAAAGATACACTTAAGCTGGATACTTGCTTGACCGGGGAGGGGAGATAAAAATAAATATACAAAAGTTATGCAATGCAAGGGAAATGAAGCAGATGAAAACTGTTGATTTACCTTAGAACACTGCAATTTTATCAAAAAGTAAGTAAGCAAATTAAAAAAAAAACGTAGATGTTCTAAAATGTTAGCATTGATGCCTAGTTAAAATATTTTTTTTCCGTTAAAACACACACACAAAAAAAATGCTACTTTTTTCCAGATTTGACATCAGTGGAACACGCTATTATTTGCGCTATAAGATTATTAGAAAAAAAAACTTCTTTTAGAACGATATTATAAAAGGTCTCTTCTATATTTTAGTACAAAAAATAATGAGGTGATGTGGAGCTTAGTCTGTTAGGCATTTGATTAGCATGCGGAAGGTCCCAGGATCGGGTCCGGGCATCGCCAAAATAATTGCCGATCAAACGGCTAATGCAGCCACAAATGTCCGACGAAAAATACCCCGTGTAAGGGAATGCGCGTTAAATGTCCTTCACGCTGCATACGAGGTCGTCCTTAACGGTTGCGTTTTGTGGCTACTCAGGTATCGCCTCGTCACTTGACTGTGGTTCTAAAATATGACGCTCGTCGTTATATACGGATGCCTCAGATGTTGGATTAGGTGCTTTTCTAACCCAGGAGGTGCACGGAACGGAACATGTGCTGGCTTACGCAAGTAGGATTTTGCGGCCCGCTGAGATCAACTATACAGTATCTGAAAAAGAATGCTTGGCGATCGTATGGGCCTGTGAACGTTTTCGTGCATATTTTTCGGTTCCGGTAACTGTTATTACAGACCACTCCGCACTGACCTGCTTACAGAAGAAGAAAACATTGAAGGGACGTTTGGCTAGATGGGCTATCCAGCTTCAGGAGTTCAACATTCAGATTGAACATCGAAAAGGAACTCAGCTGGTTGTCCCGGACGCATTATCTAGAGCACCGGTAGAGACTGGTGAGGAGATGACTTTCCCTAAGCGTTTCTGTTTTCTCATTCAGGGAGTTGAAGTCGAACAACTGTTCCGGGAGCAACGTAAGGACCCTTCTTTGGGACCCATTTGCGAATTTCTTGCAAAAGGAATACCACCGGATGGAACGCCGAAATAATTGGAACCGGTATACCCTAGAAGATGGAATATTGAAGTTTCGACAGCCCAATGCGACTTTTTGGAGGACGGTAATTCCCCAGGCATTGGTAACTGCAGTCCTGAGTGAATTTCACGACAGTGAAGGTTCCGGACACCTGGGGTTTTTCAAAACATACCAAAAATGCTCGAGTCGACTATTCTGGCCTGGAATGAAAAAGGACGTAAAAAAGTACATAAAATCGTGTGCAATCTGCCAAAAATTCAAGTTCTCACAAGATAAGAAGTCTGGGCTTTTGCAGCCTGTTACGGCTAACAGTCCTGGAGAGATTTGGGGAATCGACTTAGTGGGACCTCTTCCGACCTCTACTTTGGGAAACACACAGTGCCTTGTGGCCGTGGACTATTTTTTTAGATGGGTGGAACTCTTCCCGCTGCGACGTGCCACGACTCGGACAATTGCAAAAGTTTTAGTGAGAGACGTCTTTTCTCGATTTGGCTTCCCCAAATATATCTTGTCAGACAACGGACCTCAATTTGTTTCAGGGCTTTTCAAAGAGGTTTGTGCGGGTTTTGGGATAAAGCGGAAGTTTACCTCGCCCTATCATCCTCAGGCCAATCGAACTGAACGGGTAAATCGTACGCTGGGACCTATGATTGCAAGTTATTTACAAGGAAAACACGGCAAGTGGGACTTGAACCTATCGTCGCTCGCCTTCGCCTTGCGCACTGTGGTCTCGGAAGGAACTGGTTTTTCTCCCGGTAGACTATTTCTGGGTCGTGAGATTGCTCTCCCATGGGATAGTATGGTAGGTGGTGATTCATGGAATACCCCGGGTAGTTTGAAAGAAATTGTCGAACAAGTTCGGGGCCATGTTGAAAAATCACAGGAACGTCAAAAGAGGAATTACGACAGGAATAGAGTCGAAAGAACCTATAAAGTAAATGACTTAGTATGGTTGCGAACTCATCACTTGTCGTCTGGGGACAGACATCAAATTGCCAAGTTCATGCCAAAGTGGGAAGGACCTTGTAAAGTGACGGAAATAATATCCAAACTGGTGTATCGCTTGGTTGAATGCCAAACTGGTAGGCAGTTGGGTACGCATAATGTGGTGGATCTCAAGCCGTATTTCTCAAGAGAAGACCAGGCGGATAACGACAATTTCGAGGATGAGGAGGATGGGAGCGTTTCCTCTTTGGATGTTTTGTTTTCGTCTGAAACTCCGAGTAATGTAACCGAAGAGCTAACTGCTGGACCTAGTAATAGAGGAGACCTTAGTGAAACTGCGGGAATTGGTTGTCCTGTTGGGGATGACGATGAGATGGGGCATATCCAGGGTTCTAGTGGATCGAAACCTTTGAATAAGCAGGAGATAGGATCCCGTCAGCTGCGCCCCAGGAAAGGACCAAAATTGGATTACAGGAAATTGGCTGGTTTTAGGAGTCGTGGAAAGGTCAAACCATAGTTTGGGTTGGTTGGTTTCAAGGCGGGAGAGGTGAATGGTTCAAGGATTCGGGTGGTTTGGTAACGGGATGGTTTCGAAGTTAATTTTTTTAAAGAGTAGTAATTGGATTTTTGATTGGTGTTTATTGGAGTTAGAGTTTTTAGATTATTTGATCCCCTGCTGGTAAATTTCATGTTTTTGCTTTTGCATGCTTTTGATGTATCAAGGAAGTTAAAGTGGTGACTTTTATTGAAATTTATAGAGGTAATGGTATAAATCCCAGTTTCTGGTCACTTTTGATAACGTTTTTAAATGTATTTGTATCCTATATTTTAAGTGTATTTGTATGCGTCGTATTTAAGATTCGGAACTATTGTTTAAAAAATTCGTCTGACGGCGTCATCCGTTTCGTCCTTGTTGATTAAAAAATATATGCAATTTTCAATTCAAAATTTCTGGTATTTTGAAATTTTTAAAGAGGGAGGGGGATGTGACGGACCTGCCTAGTTGTTCTACGAAGTAATACAGTTCTTGTGTAATTTATCATTTCAACCATGCACATATAATTTCATGCCATAAGATTCTAACAGCATTTATGGATATTATTATCAAAACAGTATAAATATTGACATTCTTCGTGGCGGGGCGTCTCCGCTGGTCTTAATAGTATGATTTGTTTTTAGCGGTGTTTTTAATAGTGTCTTTTGTCTTTTTAGATAGCAGCTGAGTTTTTAGCGTTTATATTTTGGAAATGTGAAGGTTCCTGATATATTCTTGACCAGTTGGGGAATGCGAGAACGTCGGCCAGCCATTCTTTGACAACTTAAGATCTAGTGCATGACCTGGCTCGTCTCACAGACAATAATCGTAAACAGACAGTCCAATCGGAATTTTTTTTTGAGAGAGTGACGTCACCAGCCATCCAGCGGATTAATTTCGAAACTAATGATCACGTCACTGGTTAAAACTGCGCGCGACTCCCAGGTGCGCGCGCAACTTGTACTAATTATGCTCAAACTTGGATAAATGAATGAGCGCTTGCGCGCTACTTTTGAAATGGATTGCGGAGAAGAAGAAAATTGCGACTCGAGAGAGGCCTGGAGAAAAATGTTTTTGTTGCGTTCTTTTCTCGTCAAAACACATATTTGTTTTATTTATTTAATGAGATTATTTTATGTTCCCAAGGATATTGATAGGTAAGTGTTTTAAATATTTTATTTATTCAAATATTCTTGTAAGTTTTCTTTCATCAGCGCTAAATGCTCGATCACTTAAGAAGGATTGGACATTTTTGTATAGAAAATTATTGATATATGTAGATTAACATACCTAAAGCATCTGGTTTTTTCTTAGTCTCCAGTAATTATTTTTTATTTAAAATAATTAAACGTTATTAACTACTAAATGAGTTGCACTTTTTTTCGTGTAACTTTATTAAATAAGTTGAGATATATGTAGAGTTAAAATATTATTGTTGTTAGTTTTTAAAACTATGTTTTAAACAAATAACCTAACTGATGACCTATAAACGGCCCGTGCAGCTTAAAATGTTCATTGAATGTAACGGTGTAGAGGGAGTGAACATTAAATATGATAGATGCAATATGGTTGTGTTGGGTGCCTACTCAGGTTCTCCCTAATGATCCCTTCTAAATATATTACATGAATGGACCAGTTACCACCAGATTTGTAGGAATTTCTACTCCCAAAATAATAAATTTTTTAGGCAGGATAAATTTACAGTTTCCAAAAATCATTAGATAAATTTCATTAAATTGTTTACTTTTTAATTTATGTCAAAATGTTACGTGTTTTTAGTACCTAATTATTCTTTAATTTTTTTTTAAAAAAATCTTGTTTAGCTGTATAGTTAGAGCTGATATTTCCATACAATAAGCACTTTTTGATTCAAAACTTACTATTTCATTTCACTAAAAAATAATTTGATATATTGGCTATTAAAATTTAAGGTCTAACAATATATATTGTAAATTAATTGCTTCGCTTTAGAGCATTTTAAAAAATTTGTGGATTTTTATTCATAATTTTGATGTGTTGTGTTTAAAAAAGCTTTTTCTTCATAGGATGAAGAAATAGTTGAGCTTATTTGTGTGAAAACTCATTCCATAACCTCCATCTCCAAAGGGCCAATTAACACCTGATTTGTTGGAACACCTACTCAAGTGCACCTACTTCGCCAATTATTCCTTGAATTGTACAAAATTACTTGCATGCCTCTCCCTATATATAAGTTTATTTTTAAATATATTACTCTGAGTAAAAAATTTAGCATATAGTGTAGGTACCTATACGAATAAAATTTTGCTTTATACTACTAAGCTGAGTATAAAAATACTTAAAAGATATTTTGGTTTTATGATGTTCTTCTAGAATTGAGATGTTGTTAACATATGTTTTTTTAGTTGACTTTTTTTTGGATGGGTAGTTATTTTTTTTTTTTTTGGTTATTATTTTTTGAAATATATCTCACTTTATTTTAAAAAATAAATATTTTGCATTTGTTTTCTTGTTGCACAACACATTGTATAAGTTTGTGATTACAAAAGTGCCGCAATACATTTACTAATGATTAAACAATGTTTTGATACATTTATCAGAAACTATGCCTTTTTCCGTAAAGAACTTGTAGGCTGTAAATTATTCATATTTCCCCCCCTTAATCATTGGATTATTTAGGGAAATGGAGTTATTTTTACTTGCTCTAGAAGCAAACTCTAATTTATTTGAGAAAAAAAAACATTTTATAATCAGTCACTTTATTTGTAATGACATTATTTCTAGCTTCTTGTATGTTCTGATATTATACAAACTATAATTGGCTGTGTTATAGAATAATAAGCAAAGGAAATATTAATGTTTTTGTAACAAGGAAAAGCCCATTGAAGAAAAAAACTACTATATTTACCATTTCAAAACTTGTAAACACCGAATTCAAAACTTGTAATGCTTTATTAACTTTAAAACTTGATAATTAATTGCAAATTTATCTACATACTTATTATTTTGAGATGCGGTCTCATTTTACTACTTCCTTTCTGCTGAAAAACATATTCTAATAATATTTGGAAAAGTTAAATTGAAATTGATTAATAGAATAATAATAGATATATATATAATATTGCCTGAAATTGATATTTATAATTTTTAATACAAAAAACCCTTTTTACAGATGTAAAATTGTTTTGGAATATGTACAATTAAAGGTTTAAAATGCTTTTTCATTGTTTGTGTAATTTCTGTTTGCATATTTAATTTAAATTTTATAATTTTTTATTATCATATATATAAAAAAATGATTATAACAGTAGTTATCATATTATTTCAGTAAATATATAAATAATATATTCCACTTTGTAAAATTAAATAACAAGCTTGTTTCACTGGGAACTTAGCAACAGCTCCAAGGGGGGGGGGGGGGGGGGGGGGGGGGGGTGAAAAAAAAGTCTTGTTTTCATTTTTCTCGAATTACTTTTGCATTCTATATTTGCTTTGGTATTCCAAATAGAAGTATCTTAAGAATATTATAGTTGTTATATATTTAAACCAATTATTCCCCCCAAAAAAAAAAAACCTTTTTTTCTTTTTTTGATGCAAGTTTTTCCTTGTTAAATTAATTAAAAACAACCAACAGCACAGCAAGAGTTGTAATTTTAAAATATAACAACTAAAATTAAATTATTCTTAAAAACTCAATTTCTGAAAAAAAAAAAAAAAAAAACCAAAAGTAATTCGAGAAAAGTGCAAACTAGACCGCGGAGCTCTTGCCAGATCCCAAAAACAAGCCCATTAATATAATGGTTTCTGGCTGCCCTATTTCTAACCTCCATTCTGAGCTTTTACACAGTCCAATAACGCCTCGTAATGGGTGTTAGGAAACCTGGTCTAGTGCCGCAGTCTATTAAGAAAAGCGAAAATTACACGAGTTACAAAAACGTTTATAGTGCTGTGTTAAAAATCCACTTTTGGAGGTAAAAAATAAGCAGTTAGAAACGTTCCAAAACTAGGCAAAAAAGTTAACAAATTTCCTCACTGAAACTGGGGTTTAAATTACGAGGCGTTTATTAGCTACGTTAAAGCTCCTAAAAGCTTAAAACAGCAGCCAAAAAACGACTACCACTTGAGCGTTTTGTAGCGCCCCTAACCCGATTAATTTGTTACTCAACGCCAGGGGTGGAGACTTTTGCGCCCCAATCACCTACGTAAATGCGCCAGTCTGTTTTAGATTATTGTCTGTGCTCGTCTACTCGCCGATGTCAGCTGCAATATCCTTAACTTAGTTTTATTTTGTTTGCTTTAAAAATCCCCCTGTAACCTCGTGCCTTTCCCTAACAGTATTCATTAAATATCCTAATTTATTTAAATTGCTTTTCTGTTTTAATTGTGTGTGTGGTCCTTTTCTGCCATATTTACTCCGCCTCGGGAGCATGGTGTTAAAGTAATAAACCGTGCTAGGCCATAAGCTTTTCCCAGAGACGTTACAAGCTGCTTTACGAAAACATGTGAAAGAGGGAATTGCAAAATAAGAAAAATATTCTATGATACTTGTGGGAGCAATTGCTTACTGAAGATTTAGGAGGTAACGTTTAAAAAAAAATAGAGAGATAGTTAGTTGACAGAGGATAAAATAGCTACAAAAAATAGAGTAAATTTATATTTTGTGTAGTTACTCCATACATTTCGTATCTGAATTCGGCTTAATGTGTAATGTTACATGTCGCCCAGCTAGTATATTAGCGTACTGTTATATTTTGTGTTGATAGATTTTTTCTTAGAACGGGACACTTTTATTCAAGACGACACAAGTACAAGGACAAACGGTAGAAATTCTGCATGGTTAGGACAAACGATGTTAAGCAGTCACAAACCTAAGCTAGTTTTCTGACAAATTTCTGGCCCTACGAGACAACCCTAAGATTTAAACCTTTCTTTTAAATTCACTTCAGCTCAAAAATACAGAAATTACGAAAAATAATTAAGTATTACAAGTAATCCACTCATAATAAGTGATTACTCTCGCAACGCCAGAGTTCACGTCATTACAGTGCAACGAATTTTCGTGAGTGAGGTATGGATATCTGTGTGCCCTGAGTATCATCGGAGAACACGCTCGTTAATAAATCTGTTGCTGATGAGTACATGCGGTGGTACACGCTCGTTAACCCCGTGTCCGTTCGAATTGCACACACTTACCATGGGTGCAGGTCGCCTGGAGAAAATTGCCAGCGATATGCCTAAATTGAGTAGAAGTCAGACATCCACCCTCTCAGGGGACTCAAAGCCTTGTGCCAACGGATGATATTGCAATTCTCTTGCCGTTCAGGCTACGGCCTGGAGGCACGCGACAACAACAACAGTAATGTTACATAGCACATTTTTAAAGCTCGAAAAACGTACAAAACTTTCTTGTTAAAAATATTCATTTAATTCTTAAAATCTGGGAACATATTTTAAAATCAAACAGTAGCGATGTTATATAATGTATAGTAACGAAATAAAATGGATAAACTTGGCAAAAGTGAAATAAAATTAATATTTGATTTTATTGATATTTTAATAACTGTCGAAATTTGTAGAACTGTTAATACGAAACAATTTTAGATATCACACTTTTAGGGTTGTATTGACAAAGGATAGGAAATAGCGGACAGATATGCAATGCAAGCCAACATCGAAAATGATTATAAAATGTTTCCTTGAAATATCTACTTGTAAGTGTTTAAAACGGTGTTAAAATAAACACAATATAAACTTAGTTTTTTAATAAACAAAAGAAATAGCTAACATTTCTTTATAAAAACTATTTCGTATTCTCTACTATTATAAAAGCTAAGAATGCAACTCGAACTACATTTTGCATACCATAACTTAAACAATCACTTCATTCAATAAACATCCAATCCCCGGACAGGACCTTAAAATACGTTCTATAAAGTGCAACAGCCTCTCCAACCTATTCAGCCTTAAAATGCAATATTCCCTTCTCTTTGCTCAACCTATTTATTTCTCCATTACGTTCGCCATCGTTGTCCGACAACTTCGGGAACAGAGGCAAGAGTCCGGTTGCAGAAACATATTTCCCCATTGAAGACGAGAGGGAGGATTAGATGTTGTCGTAACAAAAGCCCATGCAAGATGGGGTTGTCATATGAAGCTGTTGAGTTTATCTAAGTAGGCCCAAAAGGGAACTAGGCGAGTGATTTGGCGGTATTTTCGTGGATGACTTTTGGTGTTTTATTTGCAAAATAATTCTTACTGTCCTGGTGTTCTAGTTCTAGAAACCGAATTTTCTGGCTATTACCATCAAGTATCTGATTTCAATCGTATTAACTTTAAAACAAAGTTATTTTTTAGGGGAAACTGTACCCAAATGAATGTTTTAAAATAAATACCATCAATATAATGCAGTGCATTTTATTAACATATGTTGTGTGTGGTATCTTTTCGGGATTTATTCATATTTCTGTATATGTAATTGATTGTTTTTTCACGAACCACTGAAATGCAAATTCTCTGACTGGTTTCTGAAATAAATGATGCATTCTAACGTAACTATAATGCTAACAGTTCGTATCTTGTCCCTTTATTTTGGTGACAAAAGACAGTTGATCTGATCGATTTCCATGCTATTTAATATCGCGTATGTTATATATTGAGGAATGATTAATGAATCATAAGTTATTTTGTTTGAAGATATTTTGTCACAAATATCACACCGCATGCGTTGTCCCCCCATTTAATTTAAAAGACTAATAAATATTTTCGTTGGGCTGATACGATTGAGAAATGAAGTTTTGTTTGCAATTTTTTCCCGAAACGACACCAAAAATACCCAAATTTAGTGTGGAAACCAGTCTAGCACTGTACACTCTTAAAACAAACGAGCGACTTTAGCTCAGTCTGAGTTAATTTTCACTCCTTTCGGTGATGAAAATGCACTTTCCCTATTAGTGGATTTCTCTCTTTTGTTTTGTTAAAAATTTCCTACAATCTTAACAACAAATGAGCGATTTTAAGGCGATTAGGAGTGATTTAGAGCAATTTAGGAGTAAACTTTCACTCTTTTCCAGTGTTGAAAACGCACTTCTCATATGGGAGTGGATTTCACTCTTTTGTTTTTAAGAGTGTAATATGCGTAGTTTCTGCACTTAAAGAGGATTTCTGGGCTTTGTTACAACTTCACGATACGGACTCAAAATTTGATTTTTTTTTGCATTAAACAATGCAGTTATCGTGAAATAAAACCTAAAACAGCTAATAATTCAATTTTAAATAACGTTTTATTTTATGGTTCCTCTCATTGAAGAAATAAAAAATACCAAGTTGTTTTTGTTTTGTGGACTTAATGATTCATTTAATTTCTATATTGGTTTTTAGAATAAATAATTCAATTACAGACTTTGACATGTTTGAGCTATTTTATTAAACTTCCGAGCACTATTAAAATATATAATTTGCTATGTTTATAACCTTTGAATATTTATTTATGTCTTCTTTTAATTTTTAAAAAATTATTTTGAGATCTTATCTTGAAAAATAATTTGTATTCTGATTTCTAAAATATATAAGGTATCAAAAAATGCGCTTAAAACCTGCGCAGAGGAAATAACAGGAAGTATTTGCTGATTTCTTGGCTGCTCGAAGAATTAAAAAAAAACGAATTTCTATTTGAACTTTAACCCTTTCAGTCCGCATCATCATATTTCTGATCATGATTAAAAACAATAATAAGGCTGATATCTATTTGGTTTAATAAAAAATATTTTGTAATAGAAAAAAGTTTGAAGAATCGAATGATGTGCTTTTTGATATCTTAAATAGCTATAGATGGTCAGAATTATTTTTTCTAAAATGATAGATTGCCAAATTGTCATTAGGACTGAAAGTTTTGAGAGTGAATTTTGTGTGATGGATTAGTTGGTTGGTTTTGGCGACTTCCCTTCGCCAAACAGTTCCGATTCTGTTTAGCCTCCCTACTCTGAATAGAAGTCCCCGTCTCCCTTAGCAACGGGATCACAATGAAGATCTACTATACAGTCTCGGAAGTCAAACGGCCTCTTTTTAAAGATAGGAATCCCAACTCCAAGAATGTCCCCATCGAAATCCGCCATGGGTTGGGTAAAACTGCAGCAACCACACCAATTCTATGAAACCACTTTCGCTCTAAATATAATCATTTTTTCAAGATACTATTGTTTATAGGTTTGTGTGCTTACAACAATGGCCCAGGTCATTATTGTTTAGATACTGCTGTTTACCTGCCAACAACGGGCAGTAAATGATCTGCACTCCCATAGCAACTGCGGAATTCGAGCCTTAAAGACTTCTTGAGTCCAACAGTTGCGGGCACCGAGTTTGGTTAAGAGGCGAAAGAATTTATGTTGTACCAAGTTGTACATGGGGATGGTAGATTTGGATTAAAAACAAGGTAAGGGGGATATGTCGTCCCCAAACTAAAGTCGCATTCAATGAAAATTTACAGGCCTACCCTACCATTCGTCTCCTGGATTGATTATTGTTACAAATGTTTTTTTTTTAATATATATAGAATCTATATAATTTTAAAAAAAAAACATTGTGTAAAAAGATTCTATACAACGTTCGAAGTGGTTAGCTAAAGGGAAGTGGCCATTGAATGTGAAACTTTAGTTGGGGGACCCCCACTAGCCCCCGTTAAAGTGTTGGAAATCAAATCTACTACCATACCAAGTACAACTTGTACAACAGAAATTCTTCGCCTCTTAACAAACTCGGTGCCGCAACTGACTCAAAACGGGAAGCTCGAATTCCGCAGGTTGCTAGAGTGCAGATATTTTTACTGCGGGGCAGTAATCAGTGGAGCCTACAATAATACCTGGGCCATAGTGTAACACAAACCGTTAACAAAGTACGAAAGAATGATATTTAGAGCGAAAGGTTCATAGATTGGGTGTGGGGTTGCTGCATGGGTACCAACCCATGCGATTTCGAGGGACATTCGTGAGTGGGAGTCCATCTGAAAAGCACCTTGACCTGCCAGACTGTATAGAATCTTCATGGTGAGACCGTTGCGAAATCGGACGTCTAGTCAGAGTATGGGAGCTAAACCAATCGAACTGTGGGCGTAGGGATGTCGCCATTCCACCCCCTAAAATACCATCAATCCTTCACACAAAATGCTCCTCAAAACGTTCATCCGAATGAAACAATTTGCATCGCCATTGTAAATAAAAAGCTGACCATCTATACGAGGGAAGATTTCAAAAACACATCATTCGATTCTTCAACTTTGTGCGAGGTACAAAATATGTTTTGGTGTTAACCAAAGAAGAGCAAGCCTGATTTGTGTTTTTAATCATGATCGAAAATATATGATGCGACTGAAGGGTTAAAGTTCAAATAGTAATTCGTTGTTGATATGCTTCGAGCTGCCAAAAAAGCACTAATACTCCGTGTTTTCCTCTGCCAGTGGTATGCGCATTTTTTGTACCTTAGTATTTTAGAAATCAGAAATACAAATTATTTTTTCAAGATAGATTCTCAAAAATAATTTTTAAAATTAAAAGAAACATAAATAATTATCAAAGGTAGAAACATAGCAAATTATATATGTTTATAGGCGTCGAAGGTGTAGATAAGTACTCAAACAGGCCAAGAGTCTTAATTGATTTAGGTATTCAAAAACAATATAAAATGAAAGAATCAGAAGTCCACAAAACAAAAACAACTTGGTATTTTGTATTCTGCATGAGAGGAACCATAAAATAAAACGTTATTTAAAATTGATTTAGCACGATAACGGCATTGGTTATGCAAAAATAAATCAAATTTTGTGTCCTATCGTGAAGTTGTAATCCATAGCCGCAGAAACCGCTGAATGCAGAAACTTCGCAGTATGACACTCTTAAAAACAATAGAGGGAAAATCCACTCCCAGATGAGAAGGTGCGTTTTCAACACTGGAAAAGTGGAAAGTGTTACTCCTAAATTCGCTAAATCTCTCCGAAGCGCCTAAGAGCGCTCATTTGGTTATAGATTGTAGAAATTTTGTAACAAAACAATGAAAAAGCCACGAATGATAGTGCTGGCATCACCGATAGAGTGAAATTAACCTCAGACTGACTTAAAGGCGCCGGTGTGGGAATAGGTACATGCTAACGGGTTCCACACGAAATGTGGGGTGGTGTGGGGGTCGTTTCGAAAAAAGCCAACAATAACTTCTTTTCTCAATCGTATCAGCCCAACGAAAGTTTTTAATAGTCTGATTAAAGTGAAAGGGGGTCAACGCAGCGTGTATTGTGGGTGACAAACTAGCTTCAATTACAAAGAACTTATGATTTCATAATCAATTCCGCATTAATAAAAGACGCGAGAGTGACAAGCAAAATCGAGCAATCCACGGCGGTTTGGTCACCAAAATAAAGGACAAGATACGAACTTTAGCATTAATTAAATTACGTAGAATGCAACATTTCTTTTCACAACCAGCAGAGAATTTGCATTTCATGGTTCGTGAAAAAAACAATCATTATACATATACAGAAATATGAAGAAATCCCGAAAAGAGACCACACTCCACAAATTTTAATAAATGCACTGCATTATATTATTATTTTTTAAAACATTCATTTGGTACAGTGTCCCCTAAAAAATAACTTTGTTTTTAAAGTTAATACTATTGAAATCAGATTACATGGTAATGCCGAAAATGTTTCTAAGAACTAGAACACCAGGACAGTAAAAATTATTTGCAAAATAAACACCAAAAGTCATCCACGAAAATACCGCCAAATCACTCCCTATTCCCTTTGGCCTACCTTAATAAACTCAACAGCTTCATATACAACCCCATCTGCATGGGCTTTGTTAACACAACATTAATCCCGCCTCTCTCTTCAATGGGAAATATTGTTCTGCAACCGACTCTGGCCGCTTTCCGAATTGTCGGACTAATGGCGAAGTAATGGAGAATATATAGTTGAGCAAAGAGAAGGGAATATTGCATTTGTAGCGGAATAGTTGGAGAGGCTGTTGCACTTTGTAGAGAACGTATTTTAAGGTCCTGTCCCGGATTTGAGGATTTATTGAATGAAGTGATTGTTAAGTAGGGTTGCAAAATGTAGTTTGCTATTGACATCATAGCTTTATAATAGTAAGAGAATACGAAATAGTTGTGTATAGAAGAAATTTTTCTATTGCTTTTGTTATTAAAACAATTTATATTGTGTTTTATTTGAACACCGTTTGAATCATTTACAAGGAATATTTCACGAAACATTTTATAAGCATTTTCGATTGGCTGCAGTGCATATCGTCCGCTAGTTCCTATCCCTTTCCAATTCAGACCCGAAAGTGTAATATCTAAAATTGGTTCGTATGAACAGTTCTACAAATTTTCGACAGTTATAAAAGAATAAATAAAACAAATTTATTAATTTATTTATACTTTGCCAAGTTATCCTTTTATTTCCGTTACTAACATTATATAACATCGCTACGGTTGAGTTTAAAAAAGGTACCCAGATTTTTAAGAATTAAATGAAGTTTGTAAACAAGATAGTGGGTACGTTTTCGACTTGAAAAATGGCTAGTATCATTGAAGGTTGTTTTGTGTCGCGTGCCTCCAGGCCTAGCCTGAACGCAAGAGAATTGCTATATCATCGTTGGCACAAGGCTTTTGAGTCCCCTGAGACGGGTATAGTCGACTTCTACCAATGTAGGCATATTCGCTGCTATTGCTTCCAGGCACCTGCACCCAATGTAAGCTGTGCAATGAACTCGACCACGGACTTTTTCGACACACAAGTTAACACCGTGTCTCCGCAGGGACTCACAACACAGATATCCATACCGCACCCGAATTAATCCCGGCCCGCATTCGAATCGTATCACGGAATGACGGACGTTTCTGGAAATAATGACGTGTCGAATTTCGTAGTTTTGAGCTTAAAGAGGTAAAATAAGGGGTGTAAAAAGATGGTCGCCTGCCAGAAGGGGTCAAACGACGAGGTGGGGACGGCTAACATCGTTTCCTTACCTGCGAATGTCTACCGTTTTGTCGTGTACGTGTTCGTCCTGAATAAAAGTGTCCCTGCTAAGAAAAAATCTATCAACACAATTATAACATACGCGAATAATAATAGCGGGCACATGTACATTACACAGTAAGCCGAATGGCAGAGACGAAAGTGTAAGGGATAACTACACTAAAGATAAATTTACTCCGATTTGTTGGAGCATGGTTATCCTCGGTCAACGAACTATCCGTTTTTTGAACGTTTACCTCCTAAAGCTCAGTAAGCAAGGTGCTCCCACAAAGTATCATAGAATATTTTCGGATTTTGCAAGTCCTCTTTCGCACATTTTGCGGAAACGCGGGGAACGGCTCTGGGAAAAGCCGTATGGCCTTCACGGTTTATTACTTAACAACCATCCCCGCGAGTAAATATGGCAGAAAAAGTCACACACACAATGAAAACAGAAAAGCAATTGTAAATAAATTAGGATATTTATATGAAAGACTTTAGGGAAAGAGGACAGGGGAGGTTTGAAACATACAAAATAAACGAAGTAAGGATAGTTGCAGCTGGACATCGCGAGTGAGACGAGCCACAGACATTATCTAAACAACTGCGCATTTACTAGTGAATGGGCAAAATCCTCCACCCCACCTGCGTAGTAACAAATTAATTCGGTAGGGCGCTACAAGTGTTCCTTTTGTGGCTGCCTGGTTAGCGCTTTAGGACGTTAACGTAGCAATAACGCCTCGTAAGTAATACCCCAGTGCAGTGAGGAAATTTGTTACTTTTTGCCTAGATTTGGAACGTTTCGAACGCGTATTGTTGGACCTCCAAAAGTGGAGTTTAACACACTATATACGTTCTGTATCTTCCTGTAATGGGCGCTTTCTTAATAGACGGGCACTAGAACCAGGTGCTAAATACGAGGCGTTATTGACGTGGGTAAAAGCGCAGAATGGAGTGTGAAATTAGGCCAGCCAGATACCAGTATATGAAACTAGGCTTGTTTGTGGATCGGGAAGAGCTCCGCGGTCTAGTTTGCACGTTTTCTCGAATTACTTTTGGTTTTTGTTTGGGGGTGGTGGCGAAAGTGATGGTCTAAGAAGTAATGTTATTTTGTGTGTTATATTTTAAAAATTACAACTTCTTGCTGGCTGTTGGGTGTTTGAATATTTCAACAAGAAAACTTGCTTCAAATGTAGTTGGAATTAGTGTTAAATATTATAAACAACTAGAAGTTTCTTAATAATTCTAGTTGGATACCAAAGCAAAGAAAATGCAAAAGTAATTCGTGAAAAATGTAAACAACTGGGACTGTGTGCTAGTTACCCCACGTGAAACAAGCCTTTTATTTAATTAAAAATGAAGATATTATGTTATATAGTACTGAAAGATATGAGAACTACTGATATGAATATTTTATATAATAGGATAAAAAAAAATATAAAATTGAATTAACTATGCAAACAGAAATTTACCACAAACAATGAAAAAGAATTTTAAACCTTTGGTAATTTAACCTTTCCAAATTTTACATCTGTAAAAGTTTTTTGATAAAAATTATAAATATCAATTTCAGCATATATATATATACTATATAGATAAGCATTTCAATTTAACTTTTCCTAATATGATTAAATATTTTTTTCAGCAGAAAGGAATTAGTAAAAAGGAGACCGTCATCTCAAAATATAAAGTATGTAGAGAAATTTGCAAGGAATTATCAAGGTTAAAGTTAAGAAACATTAACAAGTTTTGAATTCGTGTTTACAAGGTTGAAATTGTAAATATAGTAGTTTTTCGGCTATGGCTTTTCTTTTACAATAAACATTAATATTTCCCTTGTGCTGATTATGCTATAACACACCAATTATATTTGTATAAGATCAGAACATACAACAGCTAGAAATAATTCATTACAAATACAGTGACTGATTATAAAATGTTTTTTTTTTTCTCAATAAAGGAGAGTTTGCTTCGAGACAAGGAAAAAGTCTCCATTCCCTAAATAATCCTATGATTAAGGGGAAATTGAATATAGTACAGCCTACATGTCGGTACGGAAAAAGGCATAGTGCTGAGATATTACAAAACATTTGGTTTAATCAAGAGGAATGGTATGGCGCCACTTTTGTAATCACAAACTGATACAATGGGGTGCAACAAGAAAACAAATGCAAAATAGGGAGTTTGTGTATAAGAAAGTGAGAAGATTGCAAAAAATAATAACAAAAAAAAAAAAAAATATCTACCCATCCAAAAAAAAGTCATCTAAAAAAACTTATGTTTTAACAACATCACTCAATTCCTAAAAAAGAACATCATAAACCAAAATATCTTTTAAGTATTTTATACTCACTTATAGTATAAAGCAAAATTTTATTCGTATAGTACCTACACTATATGCTAAATTTTTTACTCAATAATTGATTTTAAAAATAACTTATTATATAGGAGCAGCATGCAAGTAATTTGTACAATTCAAGGAATACATTGCGAAGTAGTGCTCTTGAGTATGTGCCAACTAATCAGGTGGTAATTGGCCTGGGAGATGGAGTATGGAATGAGTATTTTCACTCAAATAAGCTCAACTATTTCTTCATCCTATGAAGAAAAAGCTTTTTTAAACACAACACATCAAAATTATGAAATAAAAAATCACCAAATTTTAAAATGCTCTGAAAGCGAAGCATGGTATTTACAATAATAGGTTAGACCTGAAATTTAATGTGCCAATAGTCAAATTATTTGTAGTGAAGGAAAGAGGAAGTGTTGGAATCTAAAAGTGCTGATTCTGTAATGAAATATCAGCGCTATCTATCACAGCTAAACAAATTTTTTAAAAAAGAATTAAAAAGAATATATAAGGTACTAAAAACTCGTCAACATTGAACATAATTTAAAAAGTAAACAATTTAATGAAATTTAATCTAATGATTTTGTGGTAAACTGGAAATTTATCCGCTAAAAAAGTTTATTATTTATGGGAGTAGAAATTCCTTACAAATCTGGTGTAACTGGCCATCAGGTAATAGATTTTAAAGGATCATTAGGGAGAACCGAGTAGGCACCCAACACAACATTTGCATCATCATATTTAAATTTCACTCCCTCCTAAACACCGTACATTCAATGAACATTTTAACTGGGCACGGGCCGGTTATAGTCATCATTAGTATTTGTTTTAAACATAGGGAGTAAAAACTAACAACAATAATTTAACTCGACATAGAGCCAACTGATTGTAATTAAATACACGAAAAAAAGTGCAACTCAATTAGTAGTAATTAACGTGTAATATTTTAAATAAAAAAAATAATTACTGAACTAAAAAAAACCAATCTTTAGGTATGTTTAATCTACTTATATCTATAATTTTCTAGACAAAATGTCCTATTCCGCCGGTTGTGATCCGTGCATTGAGCGCGAGGAAAAATAACTTACATGAATATTGGAATAAATAAAATAGGAAAACACTTACCTATCAATATCCTGGATCATAATAGAATCTCAGAAATTAATAAAACAAAGAGTGTGGTGAGCTAGATAAGACGCAAACAAAAACTGTTCTCCAGCTCCTCGCGAGTCGCAAGTGTCGCTTCTCCGCTTGCCATGTCAAAAGAGCGGCGCAAGCGCTCATTCATTATCCAAGTGTTAGCATAATGAGTAAAAGTTAGCGCGCGCACCTGAGTCGCGCGCAGTGGAACCAGTGACGGATCATGAGTGTCGAAATGAAGCGCTGGATGCTGTGACGTC